>JARFXV010000127.1:907500-1137040 GCA_031761425.1 Cosmopolites sordidus
GCTCCTTGTCTTTTATATCAAATTCTCCCCTTTAAAAACTTTTAAACAATCATTCACAAGTTATTTGGGTTAGAGCATGTTCAGGATAAGCTTCAACCATCAGTCGATAACTTTCAGCAGCCTTTTTCTTCAAATGAAAGAAGGTTATTAAACTTCCCCGCATAATATCCCCGAGATAATTATATTGGTAATTTGATGTTCAATGGTAAATATCTTGAAGTTAAGTGTTTTACTCCAAAGGTTCCAATAGAAGAATTGAAGCTTTCAGGTTACAAAAAACTGAAAAACTAAACATTAAGTGTCACGGATTGAAAATTTTTTATAATACAATTTTACCGTTAATTTTATCGTTCAACAAAATCAAAACCACCGATATCAAATTTCTTTTTTTTTAATTAAGAATCATTAATTATAACAAATTCGTATGCAATAAGAACGTCAGATTATTGGCGAATAATAATTGCCCAGTATTTACATATTTTGCTATGGGTGTTAACTCCCGTAAAATGGCTTCCCTCTGTCTGATTTTATGGCATTCTTCATTCAAATTGCCGAAGCATAAAATTATCTCGAGTTATAAGAAATTTTTACACTCCTAAGTGGGTAATTTTTAATTGCAGGCCATTTTGCTTTATTATTTTTTCTGTTTTTCTTCAACCGGGAATAACATTTCAACAAATTTATTGAAACTGTTACCAGGAAAATGATTTTGATTAATTACAATCTAGATTTCATGCCCTTTTTTGCTTTCGATTCATTTATTTTACTTTTGTTTTTTTATGTGTATATGTTTATTTATGCATGTTTCAGTCTCTAGTAATTGTTGTTTCGTGCTTAAAGAGTGTATTGAAAAATTTGTCTTGATGTTATAATGTTAGATTTGTTCTTTGAAAATTATTTTCTTGTTCATTTCAATGTATCATCAGTTTTACAGTTTTGACCTAGAAAATTTATTTACCTTTAAAAACTAATTACCAACAATTGCCAATAGTTATGTGTATCCCAGTCATCAATTTAATTAGACATTATTCTTGATCGTAAAACACAAAAGTAATATTTAATATTTTTTATATAACAATTTAGTTATTGTAATAAGTTTTCATATTTATGTTATTTAGATTGTCCGAAAAATACTTTTATTTTTCTACAGTAATTTTATGTACGATGGTCTTTTGAAAAAACAAAGAAAACAAAATATTTTAGATTTTTTTTTATCTTTCAATATGTCCCAGCTTTATAATACTCGCATTATAATATTATTTGTCTAGCTCCACAAAGCCGGTCGCGTTAGTGCGGCGGTAAGAGCGTCTGCTTTGCCGAATCCGCGCTGGAGAGGTAGCTGGTTCGATTCCAGCGCTCGGATGGTTATTTTTCTTTCCGTTTATCTTTCCTGATATTGTTTCTAGGCAAGAGTGTAAAATCCGACTACGAATTACCCCTCAGTCACGCCGGTTAAAGGCTGGGTAAGGCCGGATGCCTTCTGAGAAGTGTTCTACGTTGGTCACTCGCCAGTCGGTAGGTTTCCTGATAGACTTATGGGTAGGCACATAACCAAGGGTTTATAGCCCGGGGGGGTGCTGGCCTGGCTTTGTCGGAAGCTGATGACCGTGGTTCGGAACCCACGTTAAGCTGTAGGTCCAGTCGCTAAATAGCCTAGTTGCTGATGCGCCTCTAACCCAAACACTTTTTTTTTAACTCCACAAAATAATCGATTGTCTGAGATTTGACTACATGAATTGAAGAAAATATTTGTCTAACGAGGTATTTGTTTAAGTTTGGGGAGGAAGTAATAACCTGGAACCAAATTCGGTGAATATGGATAAGGATAATATTTAATTCCTTCAATGCATTGGTCACCGAGTTTTACATTATCAACTCGATATGTGTGCGCAGGCGCAATATTATTGTGAAAGATCACTTTCTTTTTCAGCAAATATAGGTGGTTGGACTGACTTGCTCCCTTCAGTTGATTCGGTAGTGAAACGTAATACTCCTCGATGATAATCCTACCATATAGTCTACCACGAGAATCCTAAGAAACCGAACGGATCACTTTTCCTGCTGACGGAATCGTTTTCACTTTATTTGACGCACTGCCTCCACCCTATACTTCATACTTCATAATTCATCTCCAAGTAACGATGAATCAATGTTAACAAGATAATTTCACTTAAAATTGGTAACTGTAGATGTGTTACTCCATCACAGTTTTCCAGCGAGAACAACCCTTAATAGAGTATTATTATAAATCAATAGAAACGATTTTGTAAACTCTTGGTTATATAACGTTAAAAATATCGAATTATATCAGTTATAACAAGATGGCACCACAATCAAGGAAGAAAAGTTATCTTTCTTTTTAGATCATCTGTATAGATACAAATATAATAATTCATAATATTACTCAAGTATATGTGTATAGCCGTAAAATTGGTACATTATTGACAATTATTTTTTTAGAAAATAATTTCATACTACTAATCAACATATTTTTTATTTGTTTATGAAAAACAAACATTTACATATGTGTTTTATTTATTTAATTGGTTTTAATAATATTGTGTTTATTTTTAATTGAAAGTTAGAATATCATCAATTATTCCACATTGTCTATTAAAAAATAATAAAGTTTGATCTTCCTGCATCAAAAAATTTGTGAATAAAAGTAATAATGCATGTAATCAGTATTAAAATTGAAACTAACGCTTAGTCCTGGATGTACTATTGGATCGTTAGAAAAGTAGTTTTTTATACTTCTCATATTTCAAGTAAAAAAATTTTTTTTCTCATGTGCTCCACTGATAAACTATTAACTAGTACTACTCTATTTTCCGATTAATATTTTTAAGCATCATCAATCTCTTCAATGATTTTATCAATGTTCACCATGAATTATAATTGGCTTCAAAAATGAAATGCGACAAATTTATAGCCCAGTTAAATAAATTTAATGTTGGAACAAAGTTTTAGAACATATATTTAATCCCAAAAATAATTAAAGTGTAATCAAACCACCACTTCAGTCATGCTTTGGGAAGTAGTCAATTTCTAGCGATACAATACGGGGGTCAATCGAAAAGTTTTCGATCTGACACAAAGATGGCACAAGTATGTCCAAATGGCTATGATATATTGCAAATATAATTGACTGGATATGAAAATAACTTCCCCTCCATGGGTGCCATATTTGTTAACAGTCGACCAAATAATTATACGAAGGTACACTTCTTAAGAATGTTTAAACTTACTTAAACGCGATTTTACTGAGTTTCTTCGGCGTTTTTTAACAGTAGATGTAACATTGAGTAATCACTATATGCTAAATATGAAATAGCATTCCAAACAGTGGGTGAGAGCAGGTGAACGTACGCCTAAGAAACGATTCCATTATCAGCAAAAGTTCTGACTACCGTTTTCTGTGATTCTCCTGGTGTGGACAAAAGACCGGTCCATCACCAGGTCGTATTACATTATACTACTGGAACAACTGAGAGGTTTTAATCCGTCCAAAAGTCCACATCGAACCAAACAGGAAGTACTCTGTTACCACGAGAATGCACGTCCATACATGTCTTGGATTATTGCAGCAAAACTCCATGACCTAAACTCCAAAGGGCTCATCCATGGGTCACATTCGCGGATTTAGCTTCCAACATCTATATCACCTTCCCAAACCTGGTTAAATTAATGACTGGACGAAGATTCACTTCAAATAATGGGTCTAGAGCTGAGACAACCGTATATTTATTGGAGAAATCGTATTATATTAAGGAATCAAAAAGTTGCAGTGATGTTGGTGACTACGATGAAAGAGAGACAGAGAGAGAATTTTAAAATTAAAGTCGCATCGGAAGCAGAGGCTATTTAGATTTTAGACTACGATGTCTACGATTTAGACTACGATTTTAGACTACGATTAGACTACGATGAAAATGTTTAAAAAACTTACGTTGTTTCTTGTCAGGCCGAAAATTTTTCAACACAATCCTTATATATTTTTATAGAGAAAAGTGTAAACGTTAAAACGAACACAGTTTTGTTAGAACTAAGTTGCTGCGAAAAGTCATCATGTGTGCATTCTGTGAAGTACAGTGCAAAATGAATCACTTTAAATCAGAATCTGCGGGTTTATATCCTTTACATTGCCTTGTATGGAGCAAGATGCAAAATAAAGTAACAAGTAAGAAAAAATCAAACTGAGCTTACTGAGAATATCATAAATTTGAATAAAAGTAATCAATACATTTATTTTATTAAATTATCTACATGTGGAAACAGAATTAGTTTCTAATGATCCAATAAATAATTAATAATATAATATAAAATAATATAATTAATTTTAGTTTAGTTGTATGTTTTTGTAACTGGTTGTGTGTTTTCGTACTGTGCCTTAGCTTTATCACCTTCGAACCATACTAACCACCATACTAAATAGTTTCTTTCCAATCTAACGCTGCCGGATTTCAATCAACTACAACGGAACTCATCGGCCATCTCGGAGAGAACCCTGGAAGAATGTTGGACCACGCTGCAGCGAGTGAGTTGGCTTCTTTTCAACCGTGTATAGTATCCGCCCATGCTTGGCTTCATTATAAAAAAATATTGTTTTCTTTATTTTTGTTTGTTTTTATATTGTTTTCATTCAAATCATCATTATTGCTATTTACATTTTTATTTTGTATGGTTGTGTCATTTATATTTTATGTTATTATATGAGTGAAAAAACATTTTTTATTGTATTTAAAAAAATTGCATGTTTTATTTATTATATTACGTTTTTTGGTATCATACATCTAAATTTAATTTTGCAAAAGTTTATTGGCATGAATTTTCGTAAATGTATTTTTATATTTATGCATATTGCTTAAGAATTTATTGACAAAAATGTGACATTTTGGGGTATTGGAAATAAAAAAATGTCAAAAGCTATGGTAAGTAATTTTATTATAAAAAGAATTCAAACACACATATACATAACAAACTAACATTTATTCAACATAGACATGTTATTAAATTTTGTCGAACCTAAATTTAATATCTCGATAATATGAAGTGATCCAATTTGAGTACCTAACTTTAAAATCTTCTAAAATAATAATAATAATATGAAATAAAATTAATTTTAGATAATAACAATAATATAGTAATAATTTAATTCATTATTATTATTAATAATAATAGCAAATAATGTTATTAAACATAAACAGATTCATAAATTATATTGAACTTAAATGTAATAAACCTATACCATATAGTTATCCAATTTCACTGCCTCTGAAACTCCAAACTTCACTAAAAAATTAAAAAAAAAAAATTGCGTCTGCCAGCTACTAGTGCATGACAGGCATAACGTCTTCTTCAGAAGAATAAATACTCCGTAAATATTTGTTTACTTAGGGAATAAAAACAAATACTTGGGAACTAAATCTAGAGAATAAGGGAACTGTTCAAAAAATTTTATATCGCAACCATTAAAACACAACTTTTATGAGTTGGAGCATTATCCTTAAAAAGAATTCTTTCAAATTTACAAAAAATTATTACCATAATCTCGCGAAAGAAGAAAAAAATGTGAATGCAATACATTTGTCTGCGATGATTTACCTGATACATTTTTGATCCACACAAGCAGAGAGAGATCCAATTAATTCATCAAGCAAAATATTTTCAACAGTGCCAACTGAAAATTTACATGCTTCCTTCCTTTACATGTAATCCTTCGGTCATTATATACCAGGACCATATCAGCATTATTTTCACTGAATGGTAGATTTCTGCATATTTATGATTGTTCACACTGCCATTTTTTACTCTCTCTCATTCTATCATTATAACGCTTTGATTATTCAATAGTTTTAAAGTATTTTTTAGATTTGCCTCGTTATTCAAACTGACTGAAGTACTTCTTACGGTATCACTCCATAAGATACTTATTCTGTGACTCACTTAATTGACTTACTCATTTAACATCTCCCAGTGCAGTTTATTCTCTTTATTCCAAAATAATGAGCGATAAACAGCCTCACAAGTAATTATATTTCTTCCATCATACATAATTTTAAATTGTTCACAGCTTTTCTTCCACTATCAACTAGCAAATATTCTTCTGTTTGTCTTGTCGATACTTCTATAGTTGATGATTATGTATCTTATATATCCCACTTTATGTATCTTTGTTGGGGGAATCATCCAATGAGTCTTCTGCCTGATTCGTTTCTGCATATTCTGCACATTCTATGTGCTAAGTCCTCTCTTTTCTTTTTCTTGTCGTGAACTTAACGACGTCCATTTCTATTATATTGCTGTTTATTACTCCGTGTGTTAGTGTTATTCCAAAGATCGTTCTTAGTATTTTCATTGTTTATTCTAGTGTTTTTCTTTTTTTATCATGTTTTCTTCAAGTTCAAGTTTGTATCTGATTGGTTTTTTGGCTATTGTCATTATTTTAATTTTTTTTTTTGCTGACATTTTTATATTGTATTTCTTTGCTGCGTTGTTTAATATATGTAGGACTCTTTGTAGATCATCTTAAGTTTCAGCGATTTGCAAAGCATCGTCGGTATAGCATTTGATATTGACGTTTTTAGTGGCCACTTTATAACATTTTTCTTGTTTTACTCCTTCAGTGATGTTGTTCGTTACAGCACCAAATGTGGACTTGTTGTGGACTGATCTGTGTAACATTCAGTTTTTATAATTTTTGTCGTGTTCCTATATGGTATTGTTTAGATGTCTGTTTTTCTTGCTTTACGAAAAGCTTTTATTAAATCTACAAAGCAGAGGTGTGCGAGAAATTAAATTCTATTGCTTTCTCAACAATTTGTGATGTCATAAATATGGTATCAATGGTTCTTATGTTTTCTAGAAAACTTTGGAGTGGAAATAATAGATTGGAATAGATTTAAAGTGATTAGCTCTAATAAGCTCACTAAATAATATATTATGGGTCTTTATGTTAACCAAGATTATTTTACATAATATATGAAATAATTATATGTAATACATTTCAATGATTTATCAAAATTAAAAGTTGTGAAATTGTAGTCAAGAAACGACAATTTCTTAATATATTATCTTCAAAGGAGAAAACATAAAACTAATTATCACTTAACAAAGCCATAAACACCATACGTTTCCTCATTGAAGTATTACGAGAATAACCGTTAGAGCTTTGCAATTGGACTTTTTTTTTCATTTTCGTGTAGTAAAACATTCCGTCTCTCTTAAACAATGAGCCTTAATCTGCTTCCGTTATCCCGAGGATAGTCTGTAACAAACCTGTCAAACCACTATCGACCCCAACACGACTCCATAAAAGAAATACGACGAAAAAAGTAGGATATTGTACTGCGTTAAAGGCTGGTTTCTCTACAATTAAAACAAAAAAAAATAATGTATTCAGAGATCATTTTTCAATATTTCATCCCCTGCGGTAAGTGTTTCAAAGGGTGAGAAAGTCCTGGCGGGATACCGTTGTTTCAGGCAAAAAAATTAACCCATAGATTAAATTCCGTATGTAAATAGGGTGAAATTGGACAGGTAATAATTGCGGCGTTGTCAAATTGTAATGTATATCTTTAAAAACTAAAACATGTTTGTTTCTCAACAACATAACTATTCATATGTTCTTACTTCTTGAGTTCAGGTTATCTACAGTATACATTGATTTAAAACACATTTTGTATCGATATTTTGCTTGCCATAATATTAGGTGGAAATAAGATAGAGACTTGTGACGAAAAGAGAATACTCCGCTATAATCCAAAGAGACGAACATTGTGAGTTAAGCCATCAGACAGCATCTCAAATAAAATATTCATTCCAAAAAGGTGTTACTGTGTATATGGTGGGACCAGCTGGGCATCGTACATTATGAATTGCTCCAATCTGGTCACACAGTCACTGCTGACTGTGTGACCAGACTCATATTAATGACGCTCTGAGGGAAAAAAAAACTTTATACTAGCAAGATAGGTAGGGAAGTCTACCTCATACACAAAAATTACTCTGGAAACGATTGCCAATTTGGATTGGAAGATTTTATCGTACCCGGCATATTCTCCAGACTTGGCCCCTTCAGATTTTCATCTCTACTAATAACTGCAACATTATCTGGTGGCTAAACGCTTCACATCTTTTGACGCGGTCGCAAAATGCCTTAATAACGTTTCTACATCAAAACCGCACTTTTTTCGAATTGTAATTCGACAGTTACTTGAAAGGTGGCAAAAGTGTATAGAAAGTGATGGAGATTACTTAGAAGATTGAGTTTGTTTTACTTTTTTCATAAATAAATGTCAGAGTTAGTAAAAACAGGCCGAGAATTAGATAGAGGGCCTTGACAAGTATATTATGTCCAGCTGCGCCACTTCTTTATAGTATATCACAATATGATCCAGAACTTGTTTAACTCACAAATGGAACAATGGAATGGCACGACCACTGAGGTACAGCTTGGGGTACAGATATTTTATTACACGTTCTTTCAGGCTAATTTCACAATTTGGAGATACCGAGCCACCAAGATCAAAAATATTATTAATGCAATATATTTTATATTACCTACTTAAGTATCACCGTATTTTGGCAACGTCGCATTCGGAAGACGCTCTAATGATACGAGGAAGTGAAATCTCATATTAATTCTCACGGGCCGTCGGGACAAAACCTTAAAAAGAAAACAAAAGCTTAATTTTTTCCTCTGTCTTTGTACAAACGGGACCTATTGAAGACGGTTTTAACAGTAAATATTCGACGATGACCTATTTCGTTTTTGTTCGTCTCAAGGTGATCCTGTGAAAGAGATTTTTTATTATGTGAATGTGTGCCAGAAGTTCTTGTGCTTTTAACGGATACGTATGCAAGACATTTCTACATAAATATTAATGTGAAATCTTCATCAAATATACTTTTGTTGTAATGTCGAACTCATTCCATAAATATTTTGTATCTGGGTTAAAATACAAAACGATTTTAATATTGTACAGTAAAAATAGCTCTAGAAAATAGAGCTTCAGCTCTCCGATTATATATTATATAATGAAATCAATTATCTCAAAAACTAAACTATTAGATATTCTAGGTATTTAATGAGAATTTTTTTTTAAATATATACATATACAGGGTGTCCCGAATAGTATTAGTCGAATAATGCGTACCAAAGGAGTTACGCCTCTCCAAATGGGGCATCCTGAAGATGGTTTTTCACAAAAATTTCCGAACCATTTGCAATAAAATTATGAAATTTAGTGAGTGTTATAAACTTTGGGAGTCGAAACGAACAGTGTATTTCAAATTTTAAAATTTCATAGAAGGGCGTGACATAATGAGGCGTCCAATGTAAAAATAGTCCGATTTTTTTGTATGCATATTTTTGTAACTTTAATTACAGATTATGAAAATATTGACATTTTTATGTAAAAGCGGTACTCTTAATTCGCCTCGATAGAATGCACTGTTTTCGAGTAAATCGCTTTTAAACTTTTCCTACACCACAGAATCTGTTGTACGAAGTGTTGAAGTAGAAGAAATACACTTTGAACAATACTTGTAATTTGTAATTCTTAATTACTCAATTATTTAATTAATTTTTTAATTTTTTTTATTTGGATGAGCATTACAGAGTCGCTCGCGAAAAGTTTAAAAGGGATTTACTCGAAAAGGGTGAATCTTATTGAGATACTAACAGTACCTCTTTTACGTAAAAAAGTCAGGGATTTCATAATCTTGAATGAAGATAACAAAAAAAAAAACGTACAAAAAGAATTGGGCAATTGATACCTTGGACATCCCATTATGTTATGACCTTCATTGAATTTTTTTAATTTAACATACACAGTTCACTTCAGCTCCCAAAGTTTTATATATATATATATATATATATATATATATATATATATATATATATATATATATATATATATATATATATGTATGTAATATAGATGTTTCGGTTAATAATGTCGATTTTGCGCTAAAAATGGCGTTACTAATATATTTGTTGGTACAAACGAAGGATAAAGATACGCCATCAAAATTAATTGTCAATGTATAAGAATCATAGTTCTTCATAGCTTTGAATATGTCGAATTATGTACCAGAAAAAGACGTTTTGGGGGGAAGTTTAATAACCTTCTCTCATTTGAAGAAAACGGCTACTGAAAATTATTGAGTCTGTGTTGAAGCTTATGTGAACATGGCCTAACCCAAAACAATTGTGAACGATAGTTTAAGCGCTTTAAAAGTGGTGATTTTGATATAAAAGACAAGGAGCGTCCAGGAGAGCCGAAAAATTTTGAAGATACAGATTTGCAAGCATTATTGGATGAAGACTCAACTCATACGTTGAAACAATTGGCAGGAGCATTGAATGTTGTTCAATCCACCATTTTCGAATGTCTACACGCATTGGAAAAGATCCAAAAAAAAGGAAAATGGGTATGAATTGAAGGAAAGAAACATTGAAAGGAGAAAGATCACTTGTGAAAAAGGTCTTTTGCATCTAGTTGCGACAAGTGATGAAAAGTGGATCTATTTTGACAACCCAAAGAACAAAAAATCGTGAGTAGACCCAGACCAGCCTTCAACATCACAACCAGTGCACAATATACATGGAAAGAAGACTTTGCTGTGTATTTGGTGGGATAGTATGGGAGCTGTGTATTACGAACTACTCAAACCTGCTGAACTGATTCCTAGCGATCTACACCGACAACAATTGATAAAAATGAACCGAGCATTAAAGAAAAAACGTCTAAATTCTTCTATTTCTATATTTAATGTTTAATTTAAAACCCGTAAAGGGACAATGTTATCTTTGACCACTTAACAAAGTAGGAAGTAAAAGTAGTATTATTTTTTTCTGTTTGCTCTCAATTAATTATCAATCACGAAATCTCAATCGCTTGTCATTCAGTACAACATAATAATGTTATATCATAATATTTTTTATGCTTTATAAAAAACAGTTGAATTTATTTTTTATCGGTAACAATGACGCTCCCTCAAAAACCTTTTCAAAAGCCACAAAAGTGCATTACTTCAAAAACCAATAAAGTAAATAGATCGCGGTCCCGGGGTGGAAGCTATCCATTACCGAACATGACTTTTGAAATTTTAATAATATTCGTGATTTCGGGCAATCTGAACGATTGTTCGGCATCGTGAATTTCACCGCGTAGGTGCAAATTATCTGTGGAACGAGTAAAAAGTAACATTATCGAGACGAGAAAGAGGGGAGTTAGCAGACTAATCGATGCCAATATATAAAATCGATTTAAGAAAAAAGATTACAAAAATTATGTTAAATCATACGAGGGTCGATCGGAAAGTTATAGAAAAATAACAAGGTTTTTAAGATTGAGATTTTTTTCGACCTAATCACTTTGAAATTCATTACATTTTCAGCACCTTTTTTTCAAGTTTTTAATACCTCCATTATTTGAAATAGTTATTTATCTAGCGAGCTATTTATTTAGGTTTGAGAGGAAGAAGTAATCGCTGGGAGCCAAATCCACCGAATACGGTGCATTTGGAAGCACTTAGAAGTGTAGGTCATGAAGCATTCCATTAACAACCTGAGACATGTATACTACTATATTATCTTAGTGAAAGGGCACGCTTTTTGTGACAAAATGTGTACATTTAACCTTCAACTGGTCCAGTGGTGAAGCAAATACTCCAGAATGATAGTCCTGCCTTTTGCCAGATGGTCTACGAACACCGCATGACGAGAACCCAAAAAAACATATATATCCATTCAATTTTTAAAAATTCATATATTCATTCAGACATGGCGATGCTACTTACTCAACATTTCAAGTAACTTTTTTTATAAATTGAATCTGTATTCACTAAATATCATGTTATTCATTATTTCATCGCCTTCCACCCTTCCACCTTTCATCCAAATATATAGGATGATTTAGTTAGTGCATTTGAACTTTAAATTCAAATAAAACAACAACCATTTATGTGAAATAATATTTAATTGCATTAATGTCTGAAAACAATTTCGGATAAATGTCCGCCGCGGTTTCTTCTGACAAAGCGCATTCTATCAATCCAATTTCCGACCACTTTTTCAAGCAATTGAGGTTTTATGTCCGCAATTGTCCGAGTTAAGTTGACTTTCAAGCCGTCAATAGTTTATCGGCATAGACCAAAGATTTAACATAACCACAAAAAAAAAATAATCTAAAGACGTTAAATCACATAACCTTTGTAATTATTGTATTAATAATCAATTAACATGTCCATTCCTCGAAATAATTTTCTCACCGAATTATTCCCTCAATAAATCGATTCTTGCATTGACTGTATAACATGCGGAGCCATTCTGTTAGTACCACATCTTCTTCCGATCAATAGCATTAAATTTTGGAACTAAATAATCATTGATCATCGCTCTGTAACGATCCTTATTAAGGAATTCATACATTTGGATCTTTATCAACACTGCCACCCTATATATTTATATATATATATATATATATATATATATATATATATATATATATATATATATATATATATATATATATATATATGTAAAGATTCATTTAACAAGAATTAATTTTTGATATTATCACAGCAACAACTTTTTGTCGAATCGTGCATTTGCTGTTAGGCTATCGCCATTTTAACCAACAATTTCATTATATAGATCTTTTTGATTAAAAAAGATCTATATAATGATTAGTTCGACATCCGACATATAACTAATGATATAGATATATAAAAAAAATTACCTGCAGGCTATGGAAAAAGTAATTATGATATTGATTAATTAAAAAAAACTTATTGTAGTCTCATTTGGTAATTGAAAACGGGCAATGAGTTCATCGTTTTTCCCACCAAATTACCATAAACCCAGTATTCATTTATTTACAGGAAAAAAAAAGGATTTTACAATTTTTCAACACCTCATACTACACGGTTTTTTGCATGACATAACGAAAAATCTGAAATCCCATCGTCGTCTGACATTAGAAAAAACCCACCCCTATATTAGTTTTAAATGAAGGGGGTTAATTTTTTTAGAAAGGATTACCAGTAAATTTAAATTCATTGTTCCCTGAACTAAGCCTGATGAATATACGATTTGTAAGGAGCTCTTTCATATCCCGAAGCCAAATATGAGTAAAAAATTAAA
Source organism: Cosmopolites sordidus (assembly GCA_031761425.1). Classification (NCBI taxonomy): domain Eukaryota; kingdom Metazoa; phylum Arthropoda; class Insecta; order Coleoptera; family Curculionidae; genus Cosmopolites; species Cosmopolites sordidus. The sequence goes on from JARFXV010000127.1 coordinate 920,654, forward strand.
TAAATACTGCCACAGTGACTATGGGAAAGTTCCTAATTAAGAATTGGTTTTTAGAGCTGCTGTTACTTTATCACCAAGAATGTCAACGATTATTATTTGCAGTTTAATTTACAGATTTTTTCATTTTTGTGCGGTTAAAATATACTTGGGAACAAAAAATAATATCATTATAAATACCATGTTAGATTAAACTTACAAGATTTCGTAATCGAGGAAATTTCGTTTTCATTTGATACAAAAAAAAATACTAATAAGAAGGTCCTACACTGCCTTGAAGCTCTGTAACTCTGGGAGGCTAGGACCTAATTAAATTACCTATGTCTTCGTGAGGCAAGGTATCCCAGGCGTGTTGCGTGTTGACGTTTAATATAGTCAGAGTAATTGTTCAAGAGTTCGACCAATGCTATCCTTTTCTATCAGCGATAAATCTGGAGATCTCGCCGACTAGTCAAGTGTTACTATCGTAGATTCTTCAAAAACTGCACTGTGATGAGCTGTATATGGTCCGGCATAATCTGATGAGATTTAGGCGATCTTGCAGGTACGGTCTAACGACGGACATGTAATATAAATAAATAAATTATGCTTTATTGTCCAACAGGCCACTGCTCAATTCAAAGGCAATTTAAAATACAAATAAATTAATATAACAAAAGTAATTTAAAGTTGATCTAACAATGGTAAAGAAATATTTATATAAAAATTAACAATTTATCCTACATCACGATCCTTCAACACCCTCTCAAAAGTTGATTTATACTGAATAGCGTTCCCGCTAATGACGAATCTGTTATGGCCTCGGCATGCACGAAAGAGCGGTGCATTAGAGATCAAGTTGGATAATGATAATAATGTCAATAATAATATGTAAACGGGCTGCATTTAGACTTCCTTAGGTGGTGACATGGTTTCAAAGCCTCCTATGTTAACGGTTGCAAAAATTTTTGAAGCACTTTTTGTACTTGTTTCTGGAACTGTGTATTGGTCCAGACGGGTCTAACGACAACGATATATTGCTGCTAATTGAAAGTAATCGGCATAAATCAACCCGAGAGATTAACTTCGGATTTTCGATAGAAGTTCAACCAGATCAATTATTTTTTTAAGCGGGTTGTTAAAAATGATGAAAAAATCAAGTAAGAGATCACGCGCAAAGATGCTTCTTGAACCAGCATTTCTAATCATGAAGGTTATGATGGGACATTTGATGGGACTGAGAGAGAATCATATATTATGTGCCTGTTACCTGAAAATCAGACCATTAATTCCGAAAAATAGTGTTTAAAACTAAATAAATTAAAGTGATTAATGGACCAGAAATAGCCTGAATTACCCACAGAACGAACATAGTCTTCCATCGAGACAATGTTAGGCCACATGCGTCTTTGGCCACCTACACAAACGCTTTCAACAGGACTGGGGCATTTTGCTCCAGCCACCGTACTCACCTGACCTTGTACTCTCGGAGTGCCATTATTTACAACCCTTCAAAACAGCTTAGACGGTAGAAACCTTAACTCCTTAAAATACTTGAAATATCACCTGAATGAATTATCAGAAACCTCAGAATTTCTATGAACACGGGATTATAGGATTATTTAATAGACATTTTTTGTTTTCAATTTTTTTCAAAAAAATGGGACGAACTTGCATCAACCCCAGAATTAAAAAAGGATAAAAAGGTGAAGATCTGTTGAACTGATATAAAATTTTAAATTCACCAAATCATCTGAAAGTGCTCTATTCTATCCGCTAGAATCTGCTAAAATTTCTGATCTCTAATTGTTTTCCGAAACTGGTCTTTGAACTTCTTTTGATACCACCTTGATAACACCTTGATATTACTTTATAAATTATAAATGATGCGGCCTTGACACACTCTGGATCTTCATTCCATCACCATGAGGCCTCTTTTAGCCCGACTCATTGATGTTGTCGCACGTCTCTGTTTTTTGCTTCCTGTGAATCCACCAATTTCTATCCGACATTGGCCTCGGCCGATTTTATAGGTTTCTTGCTCCTTGGCCGATAAAATTTTGAAAAAATTCGCGATTTTTCTTTGAGCAAACCGCAGTAAAATCACCATAAAAACATCTATAAAAGTCAACGCGAAATTTTCTTTTAATAAATTACTATTTTATCTATGGCTAGCCATACTAAGGCATTTTATTACCCCGTATAAAAACGTCTCTCAATATAAAATCTGTTTTACGCCTTTCGCTGCCAACGTTTTCTACATGTTTGTATTTTTATACCATCGGTAGACGATCCTTTTTTTTCCTTTATTATTTTTCCATTTCACGCATTAGAAACGGATTTATCGTTAAATAAACACCATTTATCACCAGGATGACATCTCTTTTTATCATTCAGTATCTTACTGCTATGCTGAAAGAAAAATTATAATCTTCATTAACTAAATATAATCAAATATTTTCTGTTAATGTTGTAGTACAATATTTAATATTGAATTATTCTTTTTTTTTTCAAATACCCTCATGACTTCAGACATCACTTCAAAACTTCTTCTTGTGATTTTGCCCCGCATGACTCGTTGCACGAATTTACCCAACCCAAAAACCCAATCTTCTTAAATCTTTATTCACTCTTCTCATGACTTCCATATTTGTTATTTTATCCACCTGTGCAATCTTAAGTATCCTTCTCTATGTACATATCTCAATGGCTTCTAATTTCTTGATGTTGGACTTGTTCAGAGTCCATGTCTCTATCCCGTATAACAATATAGAAAAACATCCAGCCAATCTCTTTTTAAGGTCAGACTGACATCGTGGCTACTGAAAATATACCGTTTTTATAAAAGCTATTCAAGCTTTTCCAATCCTCGTTCTTATTCCGTTATTGACAGTTGTACCATTGTATATATATATATATATATATATATATATATATATATATATATATATATATATATATATGTGTGTGTGTGTGTGTGTGTTTCTAAATCATTCCGGGTGTCGATCCGTTTATTCTGTAAAGAATCACGACGTTTCGCCAAAATTGCATTTGGCATTTTCAAGTGTTGTCCTGACTGTTGGACTCTTCAGTCGAAGCGGACAACACTTGAAAATGCCAAATGTGATTTTGGCGAAACGTCGTGACTTTTTACAGAATCAACGGATCGACACCCGGAATGATTTAGGAACATTATCTACCATCCGTGAAAATATTAGATATAACATATATATGTTATACGAATTATTGTACCTACCTAGCAGAAAAACATATGAGACTTGTGAAATAAATATATATTTCAATATATGAGGATCGTGTAAAACGTCCAGTTAGAGTGAAACGTTTCGTACATTTCAAGCCATAATATTTAATTTTATTTAACCGGCTTCGAAAGCAGATAAATTCAATTCTTTTGCTATCATGGAAAAATGCAAATTTCATATGTAAATTAAACACTGCTTTTGGGTGAAAAATACATTGCACAAGTCCTATGGGGACTATGCTGATTTATATTTCATCCTTCGATGTAATCAAACTAGCACGAATGACGGTCCGCACTCTGGCAGACCCTTTGCGGTGACTACGGAGGAAATGGTTAAGACAATCTATGATATGGTGTTAGCTAACTCAGAAAGAAGGTTAAACAATTGTTGAGATGATAAACATCGCGAACGAATGCGTATGGAATATCCTATAGGAATATGAAAAATATATCAGCGCAGTTGGTGTCGCGTTTGCTCACTACGGACTAAAAACAAAATAAAGTGAACACTTGACATATATCGAATCGCGCAATCCGAAAGATTTTCTCCTCTGGTTCGTAATTGTTGATAAAACTTGGATTTATCACAACACAACAAAATTGATAAAATAGTCAAAACATATTTAATTACTTGTTTCATCCTAGATGAAACAGATTTGCATTGAAGCTTGGTTCAAAGAAAATTAGTTGCCATGGAGCGTTTCAATGGACAACAACGTTCAGTCTGTGTTCGCGCGTATTATCAAAACAACAATGCGCTTTTACAGCTTTTCGTCTTTATAGGGCCGAGCATAATTTACATGACATAAATGAGGCACCAAGTGTTAATTTAATACAGAAATGGACAAAAAAGTTTGAAACTACTAGATCAACTTTAAATTTACCATCTACGGGTCGTTCAAGATCAAGCAGAGTTGCAAACAACATTGAAGGTGTGCATGAGAGAAACCGTGTCGGTTAAAGAAAATCCATTCCAAGCCGTACGGAAGCGAAGTAACAAGGTACACATTAAGAAATCTTCATTGCATATCATTTTAAAAAAAGATCTTCGTCTTCAACCTTATAAAATTCGAATTGTACAAGAAGAGAAAGAAACTGATTGTATTATGCACTTGACATTTGCCAATTAAATTAAATGATTTAACAACTGTGACAATGTTTTCTTTAGTGACCATGCTAACTTTCATTCAAACGACCATGTAAACAAACAAAACTGCAGGTACTGGGCGGAGGAAAAACCCAATAAAAAACACGAAAAAGCATTACATAGCCCAAAAGTTGTTATATGGGCTGAAATGAAGGTGGCGGTTAGTCCATATGGGCACATGGACACGTTCCCCCCTAAAAAATTAAGATATAAAATAAAAATTTGATGTTTGACAGTTACACTCGTATCTCTACACAGCAAAGTATGTGTATGATACTAAAAAATGTAAAATTTTCACATATTTGATAGCACATTTTTGATCATGCCTTCAATAATGTCAGCGCCGCGAAGGCCGTATTCGCCATACTGCCATCTCGGCAGTATTATTTTTGCTTAATAAATTTCCAAACACTGTACTATAATGTTATAATAATAAAATTATTATTCTTTAAATTGACTTCTATTAATTATACCTACAAAAATTAATAACAATATTGAACACCTTGTATAAGGCGAACGTGCCCCGAAGAAGGCGAAAACATTTTCATTGGCCGGTAACGCCTTGGAAATTGTTACCCGGAATTCACAAGACATTATCTTCATCGGCTATTTGGAACAGGGTAGATGATCACAGAAAAGTATAATCGTATATTATCGGCCAAATTTCACGATAGTTGATAAAAACGCATTCGTCCCTCATTGCAATAGTGAAATTGGTTAATTTGTGTTATAAATTGATGCCACATATATCCTATTCTTCAGACTTCAGGCCTCCTCCGATTTCTTACTTCTTCCAAACGTAAAAAAATAGGCTGAAAAAAAATTCAAATTAAATAAGGAGATAATCGCCTAAACAAAAGACTATTTTTATATCGACAATGTTGATAAGTTGTTGGGCGAAGTGTATCGAGCTAATAGGAGGCTACATTGAAAAATAAATCGATTTTCTGCAAAAAAAAAACAATATTTCATTTAAAAAGTAATTGACTCTTTGCTTTACCTTCATATATAAATTAAAACCGAAAAAGTCTTAATAATCGACTACTAATTATTAGACAAACTAATTTCTTTTAACATAAACATTAACTTTGAACATATGAAAAATATATCCAACATTAATGTCTCATTATATCTAATTTAATTGTTACTCTAACAATTACCAAATATTCTAATCAAAGGGTATTAACATAAGTGACAGTTTGTATCCAATTAAATATAAATAAAAATAATAGATTTAACTGAGGTATCCGATACTGTTTGAAATTTCATTTTAAATAAAAGAACTTAGACCTATCTCTGGATTTCCACTATATTTAAAAAAGAAGTATAACAATTGTTTCGAAACACAGTGCCTTTTTCAAATACAAAACTATAATGCTGACGTATTTGAAAAAGTTTGACATCTCATAATACACTTGAGATATACGTCTCATTTCTTTTATTTAAAAATAATACATTCTGTTGTATATATCCTTGTTTCTTCTTAAACATACCTCCCACAAATTGCCTCCAAAATTATGATATAAAATTATTTATAACTGCATTGTGAAAGCCATGACGATAGTTCTATAAAAACTACACTTATCTAAATATAGAGATGCATTATTAAGGAGGAATGGGAATATATCACTGGTTATTATAATCCGCAATTTCATATTTCAAAATCAAATTCAAAAAATATATTTAATATCCCGAATGTTAATTATTTTCAATCGATTCTTGATTATTGAATAATTCTTCTCATTTATGCCCCCGATTTATTTCTTTATATCGAGCTCGACGATTCTTTTATCAAATTAAAAAAATATTCCACCCGAATCGTCACCTTGAAAACGGGATCAAGTCAACTAAAAAAGTAAATTTCGCACGTCCCCCAAGTCTGCGGAAGAAGGGTGGCGAGAATGTTCGCACCCCTAACGAACGCCCGAAAAAACTTTTCTAATTCGATAATCGCCGATGCGTCCATATTTTTTTTGCCCTCTGCCTCTCTACAGCTACGACACGAATCGAACCGATTGAATGAAACAAATTTCAGGCACCACCCCTATTGTGTCGATAGATTTTCGGGGTGCCTATAAGTATTGGTTGGCGAAAAATCAGGGCGAAACCACTCTGTCGTATGCGGGTTCGAATTTACGTCAATTACCGACCCGTTACTATTAAAAGTTGTGACAGGCAAACAAACCATACAAGTGATTTTAAAATTTTAACTGGACTTTTAAATGTATATCCTAATATGCTGTACCCAACTGAGTGAACACGGAGTCAAATATTTCCAGGTATTTAAAGCAAAACGATTACAAGGAGGAAGTGATCCAAACAGCAATGTCATATATGGTCAAACATCACAAATTTTAAAACAAGGGATAACACAACATAAAAGCGACAGCTGTATTGGAAAATCATAAACCGGCCATAATTTTAATTACAATGAAGTCAAAATTTTCCAGATCGAAAACAATTTTACAAAACGTTTGTTCTTAGAAGTGACCAATATCAGTAAGGAGAATACTGCAGATAATTCCAAGTCGGACATAGATAAACTTAGCACAATATATTGTGATATTTTAAAAACAAAATAACATTCTCAAATCGCACAGTACATATTTTGGATGCTCTTGTTTTGCCAACTAATGTATTTACACTGTAGATGTACAGTGCTTTCATTTCAAAAGTAGCCATCCTCATTATTTCTTTTAGCAATGAAAATTAGCTCTAGATAAAAAAAACACGTTAATTTAGATATCAAGGGGGAAGTTCAAAACCAATGTTATATTTTATGTTTCACCTCCTTACCTCCAGTCACCTCTACCTAAAAATTTTAAATGGCAACCCCTATCTTGTCAGATATCATTTTAATGGTGTTGAAAATCCTAATTAAACGGCGTTTACAAAACTGAAATTGGTTGACCCGTTCTCGTAATAGAAAAAAAAATAAATTTTACAACCTATTTAACGGAATCACAGCATTGTGTTTACAATGTTTATTTTATTTTTTTTACACACACCTTTTTTCTTTTCCTATATAAAAAGTATGATAAGAGGATGTTTATTTTAACTCGTCGCTCATTTGTGTTTTAATGCATATTTTATTCCTCATTGGAGCTAACATTAAAAACATTTTTATCAAAAATGCCGGTTTTCAACTTTTTGTCAAGTGATGCCAGTGCAGTGACACTGACATAATTTAACGATGTGTACACTACAAGAGAAAATTGAAATTATTTTTATTTATGATGCTAAAGAAGAAAAGCATCGGGACAAAAATATAGGACATCAATGCGTAATAAAACGTGTGAATAACACAAGTGAATAAGCAGCCGAATGTTCTTAATGACCCCCACACAGATTGAAATTTTAGGCCATTACGCTGTTGATCCAGCCACTTCAATTCCAAAAGTCGCTAAGTTAACAAATATTTCCATTGGTTCCATACACAAAATTTTAAAATAAAACAAGTTCTTTTCTTACAAATTTAGTATTCTTCAGCAGCTCAGCGAAGTTGACTATGACAGAAGGATTCAGTTTTGTAAAAAAAATAATAACAATCCACATGTGTTTCGAGAGGGTCATACAAAGGTTCCCCAAAAGATTAACGTTTGGGCTGGAATTCGTAGGAACGAAATAATAGGTTCGATTTTTATTGAAGAAAATTTAACTGGTGAATTGTACTTGAACTTATTAGAAAACGAAAGCGATCCACTCATAATACAGTTCTTAGAAAACCAAATTTGATAATGATGGAAATCACTAATATGATTTCCATCATCATTTTCAAAAATATAAGTTCCTCACTCCGCACGAAACAGTGACTTTGTGATGATGAAGAGGTAACTCCTGAATCACTTAAGGATTTTCACCGGCTGAAATCCTGTTGATTGGACCTCATCAGCTCAAACCGATTATATTATGACAATAAATGTCATACAATACTCCAAAAGTAAATTCACACAATATACTGAACACAGCAGTCTATGAGTCACATTTATATTTTCAACAGCTTTCCCGCTATTACGTTTCAAAGTTCTGACACTCTTATTGAAAAACTGATTATTTTCGATAATATTCAAAAAAGTACAAAGATTATGTTTAGGCAATGAAAAAGGTCGAATTTTAAAATTTTCTACATACATATCGAACCCAGGGAGCTTTCCCCGGCTCGTTTGTGCCACGTTGGTACAAAGTGGTACAATATCATGCGTATCATTAAACGATAAATCCGAATCACCGTTATGTTTGTCCTCTACTCACGCATCAGCCACCGCTATGCTTTGTCTCTGTTCGACAAAGATCTATTCGCGACCGTTTAACTCTTGATTTTATGTCGACCAGTGCGTGTAGGTAATTTTAGATGTTCGGATTTTTATGATTTTCTTCTTTATTTTGTTCGATATTCTTTGGGGGGATGGGCTTTTTTTTCCTCCTGGTTTCACGGTGAATCCGCTCGTGGGAACCATATAATTTGAGTCGTTTTTGCAACCGATTTGGTAAATGATAATTTGGTAAAAATTACGGTAGCGTAACTAAAAGGAATAAACAATAAGAAAGCTGTAATTTATTTGTGTACATCATGTTTGGCAATTACATAGTTTGTAATTAGGCTTTTTTAAACTGTCTGAACATCATTCGAACCATACCAGATGGAAAAGTTTTAGTAATTTCTTTGTCCTTATTTTCTCAGAAAATATTTGAATTTTGCGCAAGGTAACATCATGTCAAATATTGCTTCATCATTTGTAATTATTGTATTAGGCCCTCAACCTAATTCTCGGCCCTTACATTTCATCGACGGCACAATCTATTCGAATTAGAATTTTTTCCAAGGTAGAGTAGTTTTAAAGTTCCATCTTTGAGCTCCAAAACTAGATATAATATATGAGCCTACTATGAATATAACCCGGAATATCGGTTGTAGACGTGATGTTCAAAGAGCAACATTTGAGGCACTGTATTTTTTCGCGTTTCAACTGAAAAAGATATGTTTGGTGTGACTTTGGGAGATAATGTTATTTCGTACAATACTTGTAAGAAGTAGTTCCAGGAATATTAATTCGAGCAAGAAACTTTAAATTTAACTTAACTTAAATTTTAAAAAACGTCTGGGAATGGATCCTTGTTGTACATTCTTAGAGCTTGGACAGGAACTCGGAATAATATCGCCATTTCTATACTTTCACACAAGCCAGAAAAATTTCAAAAGAAGAGTCGTAGGGTTTGCTATGGATTCACAGCTGAGAACAAGACCAAACGCTTTGATATTGTGTCTTTGAAATAGAGCTTGAAATTGAAATATAAGAAATAGAACTTTCTGCATCAACCAGTACCGCAAAACCAAATATCCAGTGCAAAAAATGTTGCTATGTATATGGTAGGATCAACTGGTTTAGGTCTATTATGAATTACTCCAATCCGGTCAAAAGGTCACTGCTTCGTGTTGAGCTGAAAGATTTTATCCCACCCGGCATATTCTCCAGACTTGGTCTTTTCGAACTTCCATCTCTTTCACTCCCTGCAACCGCCTTCATGTCTTTTGAGGAAGTTGAAAAAAGCCTCAATGACCGCATTACATCAAAATCACCAAGTTAGAGAAATTCAAAGAGATTACATCTAAAGTTAGGTGTTAGTTTTTTCATAAATAAATGTCTAAGGTGGTTAGAAAAGGCCCATAATTCAGTTGAGGACTTGATAGTTCAATTTTACAATTTCGCCAATTTTTGAAATATTATGTATCTTTTAAAAATCCTTAATCTTGACTTATACTCACCAGTGACCAGTTCCCTTACACTCTTTCTAAACCAAACAAATTTTATGGTAAAATTTGATTTACTCATCAAGGTTAACATGTAAAGTTACTTTTGATTGAGTTTTACCCTGATTAATCATCAAGGTAAAAAAATCTTTATAAAGGGTTGCTTTAATCGCAAATAACAAACGAACAAATTATTGTTCCTAGCATAGAAGCAAATGTCTAATTTCAAACATTTGAAACAATTTAATTATTCAACATATTCTCCTAACAAGTTCATTCTCTTTGGGTATTGATGGTAAAGGGTTTCGTTGTCTCTCGATAAGATACTTTTCTTCACGAAAAAAGATGGTCTTGATTGAATTAATCCAAATGGTATTCCAGTAATATCTACAATATATCTAACACTTAATCGGCGATTACTTAGTATAAAAATCTTGGTATTGGTCGTACTTTCTTCGTAGGTTGACGTTAAAAATATTCTTGAACGAGGTTCATCTTCAACTGCTTTTTTACCATCACTATAGTCCTTGTACTCGGCAAGTTTATAGTTAAAGAAATTACTATTCATTCGTATATTCTGCTTTAACCTCAATACATTTTTTTTCCAGCGGTCCTCCAGTTTATTTATTCCAACTCTGAAGTGATTTTCTGGAAATCCTTCAAAATATTCATCTACGGTTGCAATAACTTCTTCATTTGATAAAAAACGCTTACCACTTAGGAATTTTTTGAGGTTTGGAAACAGATGAAAGTTATGGGGATCAGTAAATGTGCTGGATGTTCTACCACACTACCATCACAGTTATACTACAATTCGTAGCGTAACTCATTCAATTTAGCCATTGCAACAACACTTCTGTGAGCCAGTGCATTGTCTTGATGAAAATTTTTTTTTTCTTCGCTAAACCAGGTCTTTTCTCATGCATTTTTGCATCTAAATGATTCAAAGGGTTTGAGTAATACTGTCGTGTTATTGTTTTGAAGGTAATCAATTAACAAAATGCCTTTTGCATTCCAAAAATTGATGCCATAACTTTTTTGGTCGATTTTGACCACTTTGGCTGCTTCGTAGCTAAACAATCGGGCTCAGTCCACTCTGCGGTTTGTTATCTGTCCCAAGTCTCATTCATAGTTTTAAAACGATATTTAAAATCTATTTTATGCACATAGCTTTCCCAAACCCAATTCTTTTTCAAAATATGAAACACCCGTTCAGTTGAGATGTCCATGGCGTTAGCGATTTCAGTCAAAGTCAATTGTTTGTCATCCATAACTATATTCTGTATAAAATTAATTATTTGTTCAGTAGTTGCATTTATTGGACGTCCAGAACGAGGATCATCATCCAGAATTGTAGGACCACATTGAAACTCAGCTCTCCACTTACAAACATTATTTTTGAAGGAACAGACTCCCCTAATACATTTTACATTTCACTATGAATTTCCATTGTCTTTAATAAACCTTTTTTTACAAAGAATTTAATAACCGCACGATTTTCATTTTAAAAATTAACACCGATACGTTCACTTTAAGCTGCTGTTTTTGTATAAATGAATTGACAGATCTACTTGAAACTTCAAGTATGTTCGAGTTACATATATATATATATATATATATATATATATATATATATATATATATATATATATATATATATATATATATATATATATATATATATATATATACTGTTATTACTTTTTTACTAAATGTATCTGATAATAGAGTTTATTTTAAAAACTAAGTAAAATTATTTTGTCTTCAAATAAACCTTCTTGATTTTTAACTTTATCGTAGCATTTAAAAGGGTTAAATATGACGTAACGTATTGCAGGAAGCAGGAAGACGGTTCGCGGGAAAATATACCGTGAAAAAATCGCAGGAGGAAAATGAAAAACGCGTAATAAACGTGGAAATCCAGCACGGTGGAAATTAAAAAAGGGAAATTGATGGAGGAAACGAGAAACGGCCAAAGTGATTTACGCAATAAAGTGGTAAAGGGTCAAATGAGTTTTTGCTCTCGCTACCTCACGATTAACATTTCGACAATAATTTATTTTTCATTTAACATACCTGTGTACACATGTAAAAATGTTCTGCATATTTTTAGTAAATATTACAGAAGTTTAAAAGCAGATCAGAACTGGAATTTAAACGTGGTCGTCCCAGGGTCTCGTCAGATAATACAAATAATTTTATAAGATCTTAACCTGAATTATTACAGAAAAACGCAATACAAGGCAAACTCAATTATGGATTGATATGGAATTTGTGATAAACATACTCTTTTATAAAGATTATGAAGTATTATAAACATAATAACAAATATTTTTTTATATTATGAATATTTTTTTTTCATTTATTGTGTGAAATTTTATATTTTAAAAATCAAAAAATTTGTTTTATTCATTATGTGAAATCTTATTAAAGAACATTATTGCTAGCTGATTCTCCAGATTTGAATCATTTAGATTACTTAACATGGAGCAACATTAAAAACCTATTCAAGAATTAAAATATTGCGAAAAGGTCACGTGAGTACATTTCCACATACGTCCTTCGTGAGTACATTTATTTGAAAATTATGTTATTTTTTAATAACTGTATTGTTCTGCCTCACCTCACTTCACATTAATTTTAAATTGCAACTTCACTTATATATGTATATTATATATATATATATATATATATATATATATATATATATATATATATATATATATATATATATATATATATATATATATATATATATATATATTATTATTATTATTCACGTATGGGCCCGGGTGGACCACGCGAAGTACAATTAGAGGCGTTTGTTGTTGTCTTCCTTTGCGCCCATACTAATTTCATTCTTTCGCTATAAGCTTTTTTTCTTTCGTCAGACCAAGTTGTTCCAGTCTTCCTACATTTTTCTCTCTGGCCAACCTTCCAAACGTCAACCTTGTGTCTGAAACAGCCTCTATCCTGAATTTCACTTTGTGTAATATTTGCTGATCTTAGGTCCTCTTTAATTGCAGAAATCCATTTAATTATTTCTACTTTAGCTCTACTCCTATTTTCATAAAATTCGACTATTTGTCTAGTTAGCCTACTCGGATTCATCCATTTTATGTATCCGTAAAACTTAAGTCTTCTTTTTCTCATATCGCTATGTATATCTGTGTATTGTTTGATTTCTTGGTTTTCTCGAAGTCGGTATGTTGTGCTATTTATTTGTTTGGGACCTAGGATTTTTCTTATGATTTTTCTTTCCTTCTTTTCAATGTCCTCGATGTCTCTCTTTCTATTCAAAATGAGCGTTTCTGCCCCATATAGACATTCTGGCTTAATAACTGTGTTGTAATGTCTCAGTTTTGTGTTTTTAGATAGGTATTTTTTGTTGTAAATATTTTGTGTAAGTCTCAATGCCGTTTCCATTTTTTGACATCTACTCTTATTGGCCACTTTTTCCAACCCATTTTCCATGATTATGTCACCCAAATATTTGAATTCAGAGACTCGTCTGATGTTACCATATATTGTTTTTAGAAATGGTGTTCTCAGTCTGTTGCAGGTCATGTATTGTGTCTTTTCAAAGGAAATTTGGAGTCCTACCTTTTCTGCTATTTCTTTTAGAATTTCAATCTGTTTCTGTGCCGTTAATACATCTTGAGCCAAAATTGCTAGATCATCAGCAAACGCCAGACAATCAATTTTGATGTTGGTTCTCCCCAGTTTAATGGGCTGGTCAATATTCAGGGCCGACTTTTTTTCACGCCACTCCTGTATTACTTTTTCTAGAACACGGTTAAATAAGAGTGGCGAGAATCCATCCCCTTGTCTCACTCCAGTTTTAATTTCGAAGGGCTCTGAGATGTCACCCATGAATTTAACTTTTGACCTTGTGTTAGTTGATGTTGCTTTAATAATTGCCAGCGTTTTCAGATCTAGTCCATGTTCTTTCAAGATTCGGAATAAAGATTCGCGGTCTATAGAATCATATGCTTTTTTGAAATCCACAAATGTACAGACGAGATTTTTATTGTACAGCTTTTGATGTCTTAGGATCAACTTTAGATTCAGGATCTGTTCAGGGCAGGATCTGCCCGGTCGAAAACCTGCTTGATATTCACCAATTTTAGGTTCCAACTGTCCTTGTGCTAGTAGACATTGAGATAGAATCTTGTAACAAACTGGAAGAAGAGATATTCCTCTATAGTTGTTCACATCCGTTCTATCTCCTTTCTTGTGTAGTGGATGGATTAGAGCATCTTTCCAATCTTCCGGAATCCGTTCGGTTCCCCGTTATTTCGTTGATTGTACCTGGACCAGCGGATTTCAAAAGTTCAGCAGTGATTCCATCTTCGCCAGAAGCTTTGTTATTTTTAAGCCGCTTGATTTGCCTAATTATTTCATCTTCATTCGGTGGTAATGAATCTGGGTTTGTTTGTTTAGGGTTTAGTGTTGGTAATTTGTTTAAAGGCTCAGGACAGTTTAGTATTTGTTCAAAATATTTCACAAGTTCTTTGCAATTGTCTTGGTTATTTAGAGCTAATTGTCCGTTTTCCTTTTGGAAGCAAAGACTTTGGGGTTGATAGCCTGTTAATTTAGTTTTAAATGTTTTGTAAAAGTTTCGGGTGTTATTTTTTTGGAAATCTTTTTCTATTTCATTAAGTTGATTGTTTTCATATTTTCTTTTAGTTTGTCTAATTAGCTTCGATGTTTCTTTTCTTACTTCCAAAAAGATGTTATAGTTTATTGCTGTTTTTTGACTGTTCCAATCTTTGAATGCTTTACTTCGGCTTAATACTGCTTGCTCGCAAACTTCATCCCACCACGGATGTTTTCTATGTTTTTGTGAAGGGACTTTAAGGCTGTTTTAATAATTTTTTGTTTCAATTCTTGCCAGTTCTGTGCTAGTTGTTTATCAAGCTCTTCTGTTAAGGATGGTTTTATTTTCGTTGGGTCGAACTTTGGTATTAGCAGTCTCTTTTGAATAAGTTTTCGAGGTTTTAAGCTAAGTTTGATTCTAGTCAAGTAGTGATCCGTGTCTATGTTAGCTCCTTTCCTGACTTGAACATTCAAAATCTCTTTATAATAGGGGTACGAAATGGCAACATGGTCAATTTGAAATTCACCTATGTACGTGTTTGGGCACCTCCAGGTCTTTTGTTTTATTATTTTCTTCTTAAAATGTGTTAACATTATTTTTAGATTAAACTGCGAACATAGTTCAACAAATCTTCTACCATTATGGTTAGTCCATTTATGAGCGGGAAAACTACCGACTGTTTTCCTGTACTTTTTTTCTTTCCCTAGTTGGGCGTTGAAATCACCCAATAGGATTTTTACATGGTTAGAGGGAATTTCAGAGATAGTGTTTTCCAGAATTTCCCAGGACTTATTTACTTTTTCAGCATTAGATTTATTTTCTTCGTTAACTGGGAGGTGTGCATTGATTAATGTATAGTTTTTGTTAGCACACTTGAGGGATAGTGTCATAACTCGATTATTTACTGGCTGGACATTAGTTATAGAACCAATAGAACCAAGAACGTTTCTTGAGATAGCGAAAGCAACACCGAGATGTGGTGTATTTTTGAGTATATTTTTTATATTATATAAATTATAATATTATATTTTTGAGTATATATATATATATATATATATATATATATATATATATATATATATATATATATATATATATATATATATATATAGTGATTCCGGGTGTGGATCCGTTCATTCTGCAAAATCTCATTTTGCATTTTCAAGTGTTATCCGCTTCGACTGAAGACTGCAACTGTTGGAGTCCCAAGAGTTATAAACAGATAGTAAATCAGGCGCATATAGAGGAGGAGCTACCAACATCCCACTACACACACACACACATGCATAAACACACACATATACATAGACGGAACGACGCGTACAGCGCGCACAACAGAAATACAGAAATTTGTATTTTCTATGTGTGGTAATTTTGCGTCGTAAATATTTTCTCCCCACAGCAAATTTAACACTCATGCAAATGTTTATTGTTGTGGGCCCAGCTCTAGATTTCCACATTCTAGATCTGATACCTCGAATTCATTTTGGGTGTTTGTTTTTCTTAGAAAGTCTTGCGTATTGATGAACCCTGTATAGAAGATATTGGTGATGATTTTGTCGATTACAATCACTTTAATATTAAAACTAGATCCCAATTGAGTGGGTATTGGGGATTTATTAGCAGAATTCGGACTCGCTCAAATTATTTGCCCAAAATTGATTGCATTAGTATCAATTATTGACCAGCACACTAATTGATGAATATTAATATCACACATTCTAAATAGATCTGCGAGTTCGACTACTACGTTACATTATTTATTGGGGATATTTGCCAAATTACTTGGTTTAATTTACCAAAACACATACGGGGTTGTCCATACAAGAGGCATCTTTAAGTTACCTGAATATGGGTGTGACAATATATATATTTTTTTTTTGTATAGAGAAACACTGAAATGATTCCAAAATTGCATAAAAAATTCCAGAATATTTATAATAATCAACCTTTTTTAAGAACGAATTATCTTTTTAATTGTGAATAAACGTACTGGACAAACGTTTGTATATATTTTGTCTTCTTACCTATATAATCTGATTCTAATTTAATGATCGCTATATATATATATATATATATATATATATATATATATATATATATATATATATATATATATATATATATATATAGCGATCACTAAATTAGAAAAAAGGTGCCCCACACTAAACTCTGCAGTGTCACGTTTTTTAATTTTAAAAATTCCGAATATTTCTGAAGATATATGGGAAAATCCGAATTTTCGCGATTTGGATTTTATTCGTTTCTAATTGTATTTGAAGAGATATGTCAAAATAAATTTGACATTTTCAAAAAATTCGGTTTTTCCCACATATCTTCGGAATTTTTAAAATCTAAAAACGTAACGTAACCGAGTTCGGTAAGATGCAACTTTTTTTAATTTAATCATCCCTCTTTCTCTTATAGTTTCCGAGATCCCTGTACGAGTATTATTATCTGGGACGTTATATATATATATATATATATATATATATATATATATATATATATATATATATATATATATATATATATATATATATATATATATTTATTTATATTTTATACAAACAAATATTTTCATCAGATTCGAGGGAGAGGAATTAATCACTGGGAGTTAAATTCGGCGAATAAGGCGTATGTCAAAAAACTTCGAAACTTAGGCCATGGAATTTTACAGTAACAACAGTTTTACAGCGTTGTTGTACTTAAAGAGCACTTTCTTTTTGTCCAGATGTGGACCTTTAGACTGAATTTGAATGCGTCTTTGGTCGACTGTTAACAAATACGGCATTCATGGAGCGGAAAGCTTTTTCAAAATGTTTATATTGTCAGCAAGCTCATGTATCTTTAGTCAGTGATTATTTTATACGACATTACACATTTTCACGACGATATTGTCGGGCGTAAGGGTTTTTAGGCGTCCCGAGAGTTCATAATCTTCAGTGGATATAGGACCAGGTTTAAATTCAGCAACCCACTTTTTTCCTATCGAAAACGAAGGAAAATAATCGTTTGAAGGTAAATATAACTCTTCTTGTATCTTTGTCGGGTTCAAACTTACTAAGGAAAATTATAGTTCGAACCATTTTTCAGAAAATGTTAAAACTGATTTGTTTCACACGATCATCTCAAACCAGCAACTAAACGCACGCCTCTGAAACTTTGCAGCACCTCTTCTAACGAATCATACTTGACAAATATCATAGTCACTTGGACATACTTATGCCATATGTGTTTCAAGCTGAGAACTTTTCTAGCGATCCACGTATATATTATATTACATATTTTGAATAATAAATAATTGCCGATGAAAAGTGGATTTTGTAAAGCAACGATAAATTGAAAAGATCATGGGAGATGAATAAACTCAGACGCGCCAAAGCTGATTTATATCTAAACATAGTCATGCTGTTGATCTCATTCTATTGGAAATGCGAACATGTTGCTGTTACGAACATAATATACTGATGCTCTGTAGATTTGATCGAACTTATGGATGAGACTACATACCTCTATATAGAAAGGCGATTTGAATGGGACATTTTAGTACAACCGCCATATAGGTGCGACGTACATTATCAAATTATAATCTATTTTAAGTTATGCAGATATCTCTAAATTTCTATTAATTCCAAATACATTAGCTACTAGAAAGATTAAAGTCATCTATCAAACGTTTTGAATATTCAAATACTTTTATTTTTTAATGATAAAAACGAGGGGATAACATGTTAATCAAAGTAATGTCTGAATGATTGTGGCATGTTCATATATTTTTTTTATTTGTTTTTTTCGTGGCGAAAAATCCAAATAAAGGAAAAAAAAATATGTTAATCAATACGATTATATATAATTGGATTTTTTTTCGAGTCGTCCACCCCATTCGCCAAACTTTAATGATGCTTTCCAGGGATGTATGTGATTTATTTTGTGTTGAACGGACCTCACCCACGACACGCATTTGCATTATTTTCGTTTTACACCTCATTCGGGGTCGGTGATCTGTCGACGTCATCGAATCCGCAACAACAAAACGGTTCCTATCGAAAAAAAGAATCCCCGCTAGCCGATTTGGTTTTATTTTCAGCGCCCAGTTTGGCCATGGAGAGGCCGTTATAGGCCGAATTGATCGTTTGTTTAGATTTGGCGGTCTTTGACATTTTGGCCCAGTGAAAAAAATCACCCGACGTGCGACGTTGAAAATGGCAGACAATTTAGCAGCGGACGTCAAGGTCGAGCGTTGCAGGAATTTAAAAATGTTGCCCGTGGTCCGGGTTTTAATCGTTACAGAGTGGTTCAATATAACGGTGTAAAGACACATAACAGAAGCTCAAAACCAAATATTGTCAATGGAAGCTCTTACAATTCCTCAAAATTCATCTTATCTATCTTTGAATGTTTAATATTAAATCCTAATACAATGAATTGATAGTAAAATTATTTGTTTAGGAAAATTTCCAAACAAATCCTCGCCATAATCGAAAGGGTTACCCAATAAACTATACACAATAATTGAAATAAAAATGGGCTGGCAGCGGCGGTATCCATACCAGGCGGTATCCATACCAGACATCCTGGTATGGATCGCTTAATCATAAACGTCCTCGAAGGAGACCGAAGATCGAGGGATGATATCACCAAGTATATTGGACCCGAATGGCAAATGAGGGGTTAGGACCGAATTAATTGGAATCATGCTGAAGAGACCTTCATCTTGCAGTGGATAGACAATGGCTGAGTGATGATGATATTCCTCAATGACAAAGATCCCGCACGATCTTCCTACACCCTTATCTAAGTTTGACTGTGAATTATATACATATTATATATATATATATATATATATATATATATATATATATATATATATATATATATATATTATATACATATTATATATATATATATATATATATATATATATATATATATATATATATATATATATATATATATATATTATATACATATATATATATATATATATATATATATATATATATATATATATATATATATATATATATATATATATATATCTTTTATTGAAAATCAAATCTTTTATTGAAATTTCTTTAGCAAAACGTTATGAAGATATTTTTTAGCTGAAGTCTCAAATTTTGTGAGTGTATTTTTACTTACCTTAGAGAGATACCTCATGCTTCCATTTGTACCATTTTAGTTGATTTTTTTGTTTTGAGCATAAGGTTCATCGCAGCACGCCTTATTCCGAAGGAGCTGTATTTTCTTCATGAAGTGCAAGCAGTCGGTCGAAAACCACACAAAGTCATTGTGACTTTGTTTTCTTTGACTATTGTGATGTTATCCACTTAAAATTCCTTCCAAAGGGGTAACTAGTTAAAGGAGATCGAATACTTTTTTTCATTTCAGATGAATTAAAAAAACTCCAGATCGATGGACAGATGGAACAGAAGGGAATGATTTTTACAGTTATGTTTTATATTAAATATTGTCTCATTTTAAATAATAAAATTTATAGAAATTATATCCAAGTGGTATAAGAAATAAAAAAAATTTAACATATAGTTACTATGCATGCGCTAATAGTTATTATATTCGCATTCCTTTTTGCGTACAATTCATTATTGATTATCTTCACTCCTTGGTACTTTAAATTATACTTAATATCAAATAAGCAGCTTTAATTAATTTAAAGTAAATTAAGAAGCAACTACAGTTCAGTATATTTATTAAGCCAGAGATGCCAGAAAATGGTTTTATTGTTTTACAAAATAGTCTCCGCGATTATCGATACACTTTTGCATATGTTTGAACCAATTTTCATGGCACTTTTTCTATTTCTATTGAGGTATCTCCAAAACATGCATTTTGAACGCATCAACCGCTTCTTCTGGAGTCGAAAATCGTTGACCACGTAGTTTATTCTTCACGGACGGGAACAAAAAGAAATCGTTGGGTGCCAAATTAGGACTGTACGGCGGATGACCCATCAATGTGTTTTTATATGTATGTATATACGGAGCTATAATTTACAATAATTTAGTCAGTTTATTGAAACAGGTTTGACGTATAGGAAATGAATGAGTCAAAAGCAGCGTAATATACAGAATATTTTTGTGTCATGAAATATTTGAATCTTGTTTATCAGATGGCCGTTAAATAGGAACTGAAAAAATTAACACTTGTCGTTAAGACATCCTGGTATTTATTCTTTTTTATCTTTTCCCATTGCATTCTTTACGGCAAGCGTGGTGCAAATTAAAGCTTGGACTTGTATAAATACCATTTTATTACCCTATCTCTGGGTTAATAAATATACTGAACTGTAGTTGTTTCTTAATTTAGTTTAAATTAATTAAAGCTGCTTATTTGATATTAAGTATAACTAAAAGTACTAAGGATTGAAGATAATCAATAATGAATAGTAAACAAAAAGGAATGCAAATATAATAACTATTGGCGTATGTATAATAACTGTATGTTAACTTGTTTTATTTCTTATACCACCTGGATATAATTTATTTTTAAACGAGACAATAATTAATATAAAACATAACTGTATGAATCATTCTCTTCTGTTGCATCTGCCCATCGATCTGGAGTTTATTTAATTCATCTGAAATGAAAAAAAATATTCGATCTCCTTTAACTAGTGAGCCCTCCGGTAGGAATTTCGAGTGGATAACATCTCAATAATCAAAGAAAACAAAGTCGCAATGACTTTGCGTGATTTTCGACCGAATGCTTGCTCTTTATGAAGAAAATTCAGCTCCTTCGGAATAAGGCGTGCTGCGATAAACCTTATACACAAATAATCAACCGAAATGGTACAAATGGATGCCTGAGGTATCTCTCTAAAGTCCGTAAAAAATACACTCAGAAAATTTGAGACATAAACTCTTTCTTCGATACCTTTTTCTATTTTAATAACAGAGCATTTATATTGGTATTAACTTACAGCAAAAAAATATTTTTATAACTTTTAGCTAAAGAAATTTTAATATGAAATTCGCATATTACTCATATATGGTGTGCCTATCAAAAGTGAGCATAAATTTTCCTAGAGGCGGTAAAACCTTATGCCAACATATCATATTTGAAGCAAAAATATATATTTGAAACTACATAAAAATCCACCAATTTGGATTACCAGGTCTGTAAATATGAAATCGGAATTTGCCCATAGATGGTCAAACCACGTCATTGTCACCATTTCATTGTTGACATCTGACAAAGATTTTCAACTCACAACAATAGAAGTTTCATACAACACAGTTTGTAATAGCGTTGAACATGTCGAATTTTGTACCTAGAAACTACCATTTGCAGACAGCATTGATTTTCTGTTAGGATTTGAAGAAAACTGCTACAGAATCGCTTCGAATGCTTGTCGAAGCTTGTGATCTGTTATGAGCTGCTAAAACCTGGCGAAATCGTAAATACTGAACATTACCGATAAGAAATGCTTTGCGTGAGAAACGATCAGAATATCAAAACATTATCACACCCAGTAAAACTGGCCAAGGAAAGGATTTTAGTTGGGCGTTTAGTTGGGAAATACATTGCGGCTAACTCACCAGACTTGCGCTTACTCACCATACTTGGTTCCATCCGATTACTACTTATTTGCATCGATGGAACCCGCACTTCCCTTCGCAGCGCTTCACTTCTTAAGAAAATGTACAAAAATGGCTCGATGACTGGTTAGCCTCAAAAGAGCAAAAGTTTTTTTGGCATGGCATCCACAAATTGTCAGAAAGGTGGGAAAAATGTATAGCTAGTGATGGACAATACTTCGAATACAATTTTTTTATAATTTTCAAACAACAAACGTGTATTTTCTATAAAAAAAATCCAGTTTCATATTTACATACCTTGTAGATCAATCCACCAATGCAAATCATAATTTTAACATATTTTGTCATATGCTTCTTTGGTCAGTCCTTAACATTCTAAACATCCAACGAGTTGAAAAAGTAAGATATCACCAGTAAAATGAACCGTAAGCCTTCAGTCAGTGAGTATCATGCGTTTGACTATTTTATATGCCACCGCATCGAATGCATGATCACAAATATATATTTCAACTTCGAAATCCTGAGATCAGCTTTTGATTACATGATTATGAAAGAGATAATTAATGATATATCTAGCTATAGACTAGCCTAGATATTTATGATAGACCTAGACCCTACCTAGCATCATCAGGAGATGATTCAGTATAATAATAATATTATATTCAGCACTTTCATTGGGATTCAGAACATCAAAGTGAATAATTCATATAAAATGTTTTAAAGTCGGCAGAGGTGATTATCCTGGTGTTAACCATTAATTATTCTTATGCGAATTGCTATATTGAATCCACTTTTCATCTCCAGTAATAATTCATGGAAGAAAAGGGTGCAAAAGTTCACGGTAGATGGTTACACGTTGAATTTTGTTTTCAACTGAAAGTTGATATGACACCCACATTTTTTTTTCTCTTTGCAAGTTATTCGATTGTTTTAAACACCATTGCATTGTAGATCGTTAGGTTTTAAGCTGTGTGGCTAATTCTTGGATTTGGTTTCAGCTTCAATTTTAACCAACAACAAATCCTTACCAAACTCAATAGATCTTTCAAATTGTATACAGTCGAAAATTAATTCTTCTGTTGGAACCTTTGGTGTGAAACAATAAACTCGAAGACATTTACCACTAAACACCAAGTTACTGATTTAATTTCTGGGCGTTGTTATTATCGATTTCATTTAACTACTCGACGATGTTAGCATCATCAGATGAATCTCATTAGATTGAATAATTCCTTAATGAGGATATCATGGTCAGTTGAGAAGTTTGACAAAGTGATTTGATGTTTAATGGTAAATCTCCGAGTTTAGTGTTTCACACCAAAGGTTCCCGTAGAAGAATTAATAATTAGAAATATAAACACATGTCTTATGGCATTTTTTTTAACAAATCAAATCATTTTGAAGATACATTTAATTATTATTATTTATGTAGTTAAACAAACAATTCTAAGTAAGCTTAAAAGTGAAGAAGAACGTATGCGATACAATTTCCACAAAGTTCAGTCGCTTTTTTGAACCCGCTCTCGATCTTTTTCGCTGCTTACGTATGTATGGGAGCCCAGGCCGATTTTTTCTTAGTGCAGGCCAGCCCAATAACCGGTTTTTTACCGGCGCGCTTTTCGCAGGAGGAGCACACAGTCCAGACCGTTGACTCTCGCTGCAATGGCCTAAGAGATTTTATATTGTGCAGGTCACTGGTTTTATTATTTTTATCTCGCCCGGTGTATTGCCTTTTTGCTGGCCGTGGCTGTGGCCGTCTCTTTCCTCGGTCGCCGCTCTTCGTCGTGCGTGGTTTCGGTTCTTTATACAGGACGAGCCAAACATCATTCAAAAAGCGGAATGATTGAATAGAAACGCTTCGTCAGCGAAACTTCGTGGCACGATCGTTGTTTTAAATGAAACAATGATGCCTATTGAAAGGTATTTATGGCATCTGGAGGGAATGAACCAGGAAACGAACCTTGATTCCAAAATGCCATGAGCACCAACGTTATCAATCAATCTCTTAAAACCCATGTAATGAAAACGAACACTATCTGCAGTTAACAATATTTAATACGAGGGCGATTTGAAAGTTACAAGTCATCTTATTTTCTAAAGAAGAATTATTCGTTTTTGAAAATTCTGATGCAGGTCCGGGTAATTTGCTTTTATTTTTCTCGATATTTATGCTCAACTTGAGCATCTAAAAGATTACACCACGTTCCAATCACCCGAGTGTGATTCAAATGTTCTGAGCGTATCCTATGCACGAGTAAAAATAATTTCCTTTATTAATATACTTTTCTCGAAAATGGATTAGTATTAAAAAATAGAATTACTTCCATAGCTAATCATGTTTTCCATATGATGAAATTGTGAAGGTGTAAAATACGTTACTGTCAGGCATGACGAATAAGTATTTGAATACTGTTTGCATTTAAGAATACTACACCAAGCAATACCATCGAATCGAAATAATTATCAAAGAATTAACATACTAAATTTCATACTGAAATTAACAACAAAAATAATATAGGATGTATATATAATAAAGATTTAGAACTGGTCGCTCATGAACTGATGCGGTGTGGTATTCATTATGCTGTATTCATCGTGCGATATTCATTATACCGTTTTCATAATTCAAGTGATTGTATTATGAAGATCTAGAGAGATCTAGAGATATCAAAATTATCCAAAACATCTACAAAGGCAATAAGGTATCTCCAAGATTAATAGACTGGAGTCAGAACCGATTAAATATGAATCAGGAATAAGGCAGGGGATACTTTTGAGTCCCCTTTTATCAACATGAACTTTCCAAGATACAGATCTGAAACAGATCCGATAAAAGCCTATCAGTGGATTTTGGAATCAGCGAAAACGAAAATATTAAGAACAGCAAAAAGAACCAGACACTAAGAGATCAACAAAACAGTCGCTCATGAAATATAAAGCGCATTAACCAGGGGATAAAGGGAAGAAAAATGAATGGAATCAACACAGTGATGAGGATTGCAGACAATAGAGTAGTAAAGATCGCCAACGATTAGTCGCCTATTGGAAGGACTCCAAGATATCCAAGGAAAATATACTGCAATGATTTATAAGCTGGGAGAAAACCGAAAGAATATTCCAAACAAAATAAAATAGACAGAAAAATTTCCGAAATAGCAGTAAGGATGTTCACTTTTTCCGTATACTGCTAAAACTCAGTCTACAAAAGTTTCAACATATTCCAAAAAAAAACCCCAGAGAAAAAGCATATTAACCCCCAAAGAAAACACAGCAAAACATTAGAGAAGTATTTAAATCCAGACATATCCTGGTACAAAATATTTCGTAGTGAAAAATGTGTATCCCCCATTAGAGCGAGCCGGTCGGTCTGTTCAGCGATTACGCAACAACACGCCAACTAAGACAGAAAAATCCAATAAAATATCTAAGAATTTCTCATTCTTTTGGGAAAATTAATTTCGAAACTCCGTACTAAAAAAGATTTATTATCAACGGCGATGTATACTTTGCAGCATGAAATAGCGAAGAAAATTTTAATAGAGAAATGATAAAAAAAGTTTGATAAAGAAAATTTCTGAGACGAGGAGTTTTAGCAATGAATGAGATTTAACAAACGCTAACCCTAAACGTAATACATGATAAATGAAGTCAGTCATATATATATATATATATATATATATATATATATATATATATATATATATATATATATATATATATATATATATATATATATATATATATATATATATATTTGCCCAGAGATGTGCAGGTGCCTAGAAACTGAAATAACTTGTGGAATAACTAACTAACTAACTGAATTATTTTTTTTACTTATCGTACTCTTACAGCACAATAGCGTTTAGTTTCCTTTGTCCGCGTTTAGTGACATGCTCCATGTACATTTTGCAAATGTGTTAATAAATTATAAGCCACTAAATGGCCTTTGATGAAGACATATTGTTGAACCTAAATTCTTCATCCTCTTTTATTTTTACTTGTTTATTTTTAAGCAGAACTTTAATTTTGAATTATGCGTTTTTCTGACACAACAATACACGTGTCAGAAATCATTGTAACACCACAATACGTTTGATACAAAAATGACATTTTTTTTTTTTTTCATCAGAAAATAACTTGAGCAGGCTCGTGACATAGTTTTTTTCTCTCTCGTACACAAAAGTAAATTATAGCGAGAAATGTATGGTAGCAGCCGCAGAAATCACTTACATCTTAATCGTATAACTTAGGTCTTCTTGTACAGTTCGAGGCATTGTTGACTCGCTCACAGCCACTTTAGTAGATAATTCTAGCAAAGATTACGCTGAGTTCTGAGCTCATCAGCTCACGATGCTTTTAGCTCGGCTGAGTTTTTTTAAATTCAGGTTACCAAACCCAAAAGCATTGTTTGACTGACATTTCGTCGAAATGTCTCGAACCCTATGATCTGCATATTTAAACTATCAAGGTAAAAAGATATCTTTCAATTAGTTTCCCATTTGATGTTTTAAAAAAATTGTTGGCTCTAACAACGAATTTGACCTTTATCAATACCTAATCCATGTCTAGTAGTCAAATATTGACCCTGGATATGATTAATTCTAATTTTATTTATGACGAATACGGACTGACGTTCGTATATTTTTAGTAAAAGTTACGTATGCAACGTTATGGTAAAACTGATTACTATTCTGAATATTTGAAGTGTACAATATAAAAAAAATAATGAAACTGTTTGGAATGTCACCAAATAAACGAAATCAAATAAAAATTATAGTAACTCGTATAAATGTCTTTTATTTTGTTTTCAGTTAGTCCAAACGCAGATGAATATGTTAAAGATTAAAGAACATATAACGTTCCTAATTTACCGATGGTGCAAAAACTCCACGGTATTTCTCTCGCTCTGTCAAAAATGCGGCCCAATGGCGTGTCAGCCGGCCATTATTAACTAAAAATTTTCAAATTATAAGTTTGAAATGTAATTTTATCGTATCGCATGTCAATATCTTCTATATTAGAAAACAAAATTATCGTCTTATAGTTTCCGGAACCTACGCCCGGGCAAAATTGCCGCGCCGCGCAGCAAAACAAATCATACTTCCGAGAAAAATTTGCACCTCTGGCACTTTTAACCGCTTTCCTTATTATGCATTCGTCTACTGGAAAATTGAACGTTTATTGAGAACTGGGCATAGTTACATATTATGTTTTGCTACAAAAAGTACTTCTCTATAAATAATAACATTTACTATAGATTCTTTATTTGTTCTTAACTATAGTTACTGGTTACTAGTTAACTATAGTTAAACATCTTACTAAACAAATAACATTTTATGTATATCTTTGTTTTACGAGTTTTAATGTGGTTCAATTCAATAACAATATATCGAAAGTCCTCATCTAGCTTTTAGTAATAAAGCACTATCAAAGTGTTTGGAGATTTTTTGCAAAACGAACGAACAAGTGAGTAATTTCATGCGTTTTTCAAGAAACATCAGCATTGTAAGAGAACTAATATAGACCGATGTTAAATCAACACTAAACATTGCTGTGAAACACTACATGAAAACAGCTGTAAAAGAAGCTGTTGTCAATGAATAGCGTATTCTTCTCTTTTTGTTTTTATTTTTTTTTTACAGAAAACTTATGACATATAAAAACTCATTCCGTCAGCATACGGACTACTTCTCGCCAGCGTTCTCTATTTCAGGTTTCCTTGGTTGTATATTGGAGAGATGTACCAATTAGGATTTAATTCTGGAGATCTATCGCGTGATCTAGAACCCTCCATCCATCCCTGTACTATCACTCTTTGTAAATGAAGAATATTAGTATTCGTTCACAAATAATTTGGGATAGCCTTGTGGTTTTATTAATTTCTTGAATAATGAATGCGTATTATCCCAGAATGCGAAAGATCC
Organism: Cosmopolites sordidus; assembly: GCA_031761425.1. Classification (NCBI taxonomy): domain Eukaryota; kingdom Metazoa; phylum Arthropoda; class Insecta; order Coleoptera; family Curculionidae; genus Cosmopolites; species Cosmopolites sordidus. Next base: position 948,874 of record JARFXV010000127.1, read on the forward strand.
ATCTCGAGCACCATAGTTCAAAAGAATTATTGTGCTTGGAGGTCTTATTTTTTAATGGTCCATATTTCAGCATCTATTTCTTTGCATTCTGTGTTCTAACCCTTGGTTATGTGCTTACCCATAAGTCTATCAGGAAGCCTACCGACTGGCGAGTGACCAACGTAAATCACTTCTCAGAGGGCATCCGGCTTTATCTAGCCTTTAACTAGCATGACTAAGGGGTAATTCGTTGTCGGATTTTACACTCTTGCCTAGAAACAATCACAGACATTTAGGTGTGGATATGTGTGTATATGTAAGTGCATATGTGTGTGTGGTTCGGGGGTAGAAAGTAAGACGAACAGAAGAATTAAAGAAAAACAACCATCCGAGCGCTAGAATCGAATCAGCTACCTTTGGATTGCCAAGCGCGCGACTAACCCACCAGACCACCGCGGTCTAATCAAATGTTGATTAGAAAGTTTTGCTCGAAGTCGTTTTTGATCAGAATTTATTAAATGCGGCACCCATCTTGCACATGGCTTTCTCGAGCCCAATTCCTTTTTCAAAATATGAAACACCCGTTCAGTTGAGATATCCATGACCTTAGCAATTTTACTCAAAGTCAATTGTCTGTCATCCATAACCATATCATGTATAGAATTAATTATTTGTTCAGTAGTTACACTTATTGGATATCCAGAACGACGATCATCATCCAAGCTTGTACGACCACATTGAAACTCACCTGCCCACTTACAAATCATTGTTTTTGAAGGAGTAGACTCCTCTAATATATTTACCATTTCTTTTTTTACAAAGAATTTAATCATTGCACGGTTTTCAATATTTTCCATAAAAAAAATAACACTGATACCTTTACTTTAAGCTGCTGTTTTTGTTCATATGAAGTTCATATGAACATATGTTCATATGAAGAATGAAACTTTAAAATGTAGTAGATTATGTAGTTCTTTTACTGCTCTATACATGTTGCTCCACAAACTTTTCAATTAGCCTAATATATAGCGAGCGAATTGTTTAAACAAAAGTTATGTGAGTTTTTTATCAGATTATTATATTTTGATTGTGTAATTTGAATATCTACATTATTTTATGTTCTATTCTATTTCTAATTTCTACAGTTTTTAATATTAAATTTGAGTCCCCCATTTTCTGTTTATAATAATCTATTATAAATATTAAAGTGTAACAAATTATATATTACAAACTGAACTTACCATATTATCGATGTTACCTGTTAATTATTTACCGTGGCACAAAAAGAGCTTTTCTGTTTTTTAAACACAAATAAAGAAACCCAAAGATAACCCCTTTAACTTCCTCTTTTCGTCATTTTTCCGTTTCCCTCTCGATTTTTCTCAATTATCAGACGACTTCGACAACTTTCCAAGACCGAAAGAGTTAAAGAAAATGTTTTCTAACTGAATTACCACTAAGTGCTTCCATTCTTTTATCTTTTTCGAAGCACTTAAAAATAAATTCTTGTTTTCTTTTGTGAGGCACGAGTTTGCGAACCCACGCCCAAGTTTTTCTTCCCGTTTTTTTGCCTACTTTTTCGCTTTTCTTTTAACTTTTCATCTCGACCGGATGATTTTTATATTAAAAGATTGTTTTTTTTTTGTTTTTTTGCGATGTTTTTTACAGTTGTAAGGAGATAAATATCTAATTTGAAGAACACTGATATAATTCCAATAAATGATTTTATTTTTCTGATATAATTGTATTGAACCTGATTAATATCAATTAATATGTTAATTGTGACTACATAACCAATGTGATCAATTATTTACGTCTTCCTGTTTGTGAGAAAGAGAATTCTGATCAGTGGGAAAATGCCCCAGCCATATTTAGCAGTTCTTTATCTTATTAGAGTACATTGAAATTTCATCTGCAAAAAATATGTAACACTTAGTATAATGAAACTTATGCAGAGCAATTGTGTTTATTCGGGGGTCACCTTGAAATTTGTAAAACTCTGCTAACCAAATGACATAACTGAACTGAAGAATTGAATTGAGCTGAATTAATTTAAATTGAATTTGATTAATATTTATCCTCTAGTAGCTGTTGTACTTTATCAATACTACTTTAAAAACCATGAAATGTTCATACTTCAGAAGTGTAAGATTGCCTACCTAGAGCTCTTCAAAATATGACTATAAGAAGATGAAGACAAAGATCTATAATCAAAGTTATCGAACATTTAATCACCAGTTTTGATTGAGAGAAAGAGATCGAAAATATTTCATATCCAAAACATCATTTAAAATATAGTGGATACAATCTGTAGAGATGATTACAATGTCAGCATTGGATGGTGACCAACTTTTTTAATTTTATCAGGTTTTCAAAGAAATGTAAAAACTTTACTGGATACGCCACAAAGCAGTAACTTAACTCTGTTCGCTCTCTTAACTGCATAGCAGACTGCAGCTTCGTATTCATTTGATCATACTTGCGCGATATCTGTATCAGGCTGAGAACGTTTCAAATGGCCCTGGAATTTATAAATATTTTCATCTATTGGTTCTCTTCCTAGAACAAAAAAAGCAAAAGATCGGTCACTTTTTAGACAACCTGGAAACTTGTTTTATCTATTCAAAAATATTGAATGATTATCCAACTGAACTGTGTACAAATACCATAATAGATATTTCTAAAATTACAGAAATCTTTCTAAAAAAATTTGTTACAGTTTTTATTTAGAGAAAGATATCAAAACCATAAGAAAATGTTTAACATCATTTAGGAAATTCGGTGACGTTATACTTTTCATCTCTTCTGTATGAAAAATGTCAGTGCGACTATCATATATTTACATAGAAGAATTTCTGCCGCATCCACATATATACACATATAATGATTACTAATAAAATAGTTATATTGTCAATCACAAACCTTCTGATTATATTAACTACACAAATAACTTGAACAGAATCGGATATTAATCGAAGAATCGTGAATAGTGCGATATACACATATGTCCAAAAATTTGGAATATTCAAACATTTAATTTTTTTTTTGATGTTAAGTTTTTCTTTTACTCGTTTCCATAATAATAATTTTATTACTACTCTGGTACCAAATGAAACTCGACACCAAATAAACAATGCGCCTAAAATCGATTTATTATTTTGGAGTCAAAAAATTACAATGTACTAATTGTCTTCAAAAATAATTTAAAAATAAAAAGAACGACTTTCAATAAAACGAATAAGCAGTATTTGCTCCATGGGTCTGTATGTGTGCCCGTTGGCGATTTTACATGCTGTCGATTAAATAATCAATTCTCTTCCATTCTTCACCAGCTGCATCTTTTAGTTCTCGTATGATAAGAGGAGAATTGTTTCGTTTCTTGATGCGTGTTTTCAGAATATCCCAAGCATGTTCAATGACATTCATATCACTGGGGAATTTGCTGGCCGCCCTAACTTGGTTATTCCGTCCTCTTCAAGAAAATTTTGAACTGGTGCCGTTCGAAGCGTTTTCGTCCATGAAAACAAATCCTTCGCCCATTGCGCCTCAGAACAGACGCACAACAGGATTCAAAAATTCCTCGATGTAAATAGCACATGTGACTCTTCACTTCAAGACTAGTAGAGGTGTCCGTGTACCGTGTTCAGCTACGCAGTTGAGCTGTTTCTAGTGGGGCTTGTCGATCTGAGACTCTCCAAACGAATATTCTTCGTGAATCAGAAACCAAGCTAATTCTGGTCTCATTGGAGAACATCACGTTATTCGAGTTAGCAATGATCCACCATTCCTCGAACCCTTTGCACTACTGTATTTTTTTGTTGAAGGGTCAGTTTGGGAACACATAAAGGTCTTCTGCGATGCAAATGTATCGCTTTCAGTCTGCGTGTTTTGTTTGTCGTGAAACATTTACTTCTTCAAGCCTAAAAAACTTCTAATATACCACTTGTAAATTCCAGACAATTTCTTCGAGCTATTATTATTATCTGCCCGTCTTGTGCAGATGTTGTACATCGTTTTTTAGCACTGCTGGAGCGATCCTTCACGTCATTTGTCTCTTGGAATTTTTTATGAATTTTCTATGCAGTACTTTGGAAAACACTGACAATTTGCGCAATATCATTTTAATTAAAGCTGTTGTAGCAAAGCAATTGCTCTTGATCTGTAAAATGAGATTTCATGTTACTAGGCATTTTTAAACGGATTGATTGAAAATTGAAAAAAAATGAAATAATGTGCAAATACTAATATCAACGGAATGTGCAAAAATCGAATAATCTGTATTATCAGTAAAATAATGCTTTTGCTATTTTCATTTAAAAACGATCCAAAATAAATATCCATAGCAAATTTTAGAGTAACTACAGGCGTAAATATCCTATATATTTCAAACTTGACATCGATGAAGATTATATTGTAGATTAAAACTGTACTTACTCTTAAATAAAATAAAATTTTATACTGTATCAAAAAAGTATGTAATGTGTAAGTAGTATGTACCATTACTTAACGAAGTACTAATCACTGTCTACTTTAGATTATCAAATTATTGCATTTTTTGTCATATCTGTTGTTTTCTAAAGAACACCCTTCAGAATTCTAAAATAACGCTAATTGTTTATCCGACGCAGATTTCGCTAACTATATCAGCATCATCAGGGGGTTATTAAATAATTTATATATTACAAGTTATATTAAATATTTAAACATATTCGCTAATTGTCATTTAAAGTAATGCAGAAAATCCCCAAAATTGATATTATAAACTGAGAAGTGACAGGCAAATCGAATTTAAATCTTTTTCCGCGTCAAATATATTTTTTTAAAATCTCGCAGATCAGCTGGTGATCCCCGATTAAACGGAGCGTCAAAGCAAACAGCCTCTTTGGGGATGAAAAAATTATATCTCGCCCTTTTTATTTGCACAAAAGCAAAAATTAAAACGCATCCAGGCGTGGGAATATTCAAATTTAATTTAAAACATGGAGGTAAATATTTCAAGGTCTCTTTTTTGTTGCTGGTATATTTTATTTCTTCCTATCTGCAAACATTTTGCTCTGAATATTGTTTATTTAAAAACTTTTTCTGAAGTTTTAATACTTTTAAATCATTTGAATACCATCTACTTCAAAATCAACAAAAAGTTAAGAATCGGATAAAACAATTTTTTACTAGGTTATCCATCACTTTTATGGGAATTTTTCTGATTTCAGAGATCAGTCTTATCGTTTAATAACTGTCTAGATGGGTCTTTATTATATTTCTAAATTTCAATCGCTTCTAAAATGTTTAATTTCTTTGTTTTGTTTTTTGGCGCTGTATGAAAAATTTTTAAATTTGTAATCTCGGGAAATATATGTCCGGTATCTATGGTTCCGGTTCGCAAAATTAAAATTTTATTTCTTTAATAGGTACGCAGATTTATGTTCTTTGAATCTAGTCAGAAAATTGCGGCCCATTTGCCCATTGCATAGCAGCTACTGCACTCGTTGCAACTTAACATATAAACTCCAGATTTTGTATTTTGTGATGTTTAATGTTTGGTATTTAAAAGTAATTTACTGGTTGACTCGGGAGTTTTAAACACTATTTGCAAATAAATTATGTTTCAAGAGTAAAGAGCTCAGTACTGATCGAGGCGGAAAGGTTTTTCATACCCAAAACATCATGCAAAATGTAATGGACACAATCTATTGAGATGTTAACAATGTCAAGTATGAATGGCGGTACCAGTGGCGGTTCATGAGTTTGAAATATGGAGGTTCTGCATAGCTGCAGACGATTTATAAAATACATTTAACAAACCAAAATTGAAAATAAGAGATATACATTTTTAATTATATATATATATATATATATATATATATATAAAACTTGGAGGCTGGGGGGGGGTCTGCAGCTTTGTAGCTCTTATATACCAGCCGTCATGATGCCTGATGACGACCACGTTTAAATTCAGCATACCGCTTTCTTATCGTCGAAAACGAAGAAAACGAATTCTTTAAAATTGTATCTAACTAGTGTATGTCCGTCGGGGATAAACCCTTCAAAAAATATTTATTACAGCTCGAACTTTATCAATTTTTCAGAAAATGTAAAACCTTGTTTGGACCGTCACAAAGAAGTAACTTAATGCACGCGTCTGATACTTCAAGCAGACTGCAGCTTTATATTCATTTGGTCACTCTTGGGCGATCTCTGTATCAGACCGAGAACGTTTTGAATGGCCCTGGTATTTATAAATATTTTCTTTTATTAGTTTTCTTCCAAGAACAAAAAAAACCAAAGATCGGTCACTTTTTAAACAACCTGGAAACTTGTTTTATCTATTCAAAAATATCGAATGATTATCCAACTGAACTGCAAATACCATTATAGCAAATTGCATGATATAACATGCAAATACCATGATAGATTTAACTAAAAATATAAACATCTTATCTAGTAAAATATTGTGGTGGTCATTTTAGAAATTTACCACTACAAGAATCAAAGACAAGATTGTAATTATATCAGCCTGTTCTCGGATATGTTAAGCATTTATTATTACCAATCGGAAAAACTACAGCTCATCTACCGTTATATTAACCCACTTGTAACTGGAAAAAGGAAGAAAAACCAGTAAAAATTATATATTATAATAAATTTTGTCAATTAATGAAACAACTAACTGATTTATATTAGAGTACGTCACCCTGTACGATTCAATTCAAACGGATACTAAACGTCACCTTGCTCTAAAATATAAATTATTTTGAGGTCTACTTCTTGGCAAGTTATTGCAAATCGGCTTCATTTACGATTTATTTTAAATCTAATTAAAATTTATAAAATGCTACATTTAGCAATAGCGGATTGGTCGGTCTTACTCGTACCATAGTATAAAGTTATTCCGTAATTTCTTCCTGTATTTTATCCTGTTCGCCATTAATTTACATTAAAATGTGGCGGTTGCTGGTATGCAAGTTGTTAAAATCATTTATTATACTTTTTTCTATTACTAATTCACACTTCTTTGACAATGTTAGATTTGATGATGAAGGATCTTATTCTTCTTTTTCTTCTTTTCCGTTGGGCAATTCTGTTTGTTGATTCGTTTATGCTCTGGTACAATGATATCGCTCTATCTTTTATGTGATACGCTCTACACTTCTGCCTATAGGTGATTTATCTCTGTCTATCTTAACTACTCTCTCCCTCACTTTTATAATGAGAAATGCACCAGGAAATAAGGCTATTAACGACTAGACCTACAACTTAACGTGGTCTCCGAACCACAGTTATCAACTACCGATTAACGGTCAGCATTCCCCTTCGGGCTAGGCTATCCTATCAACCCTTGGATTGTGCTTAATCTTAAATCTCTCAAGAAGCCTGCCGACTGGTGAGAGACCAACATAGAATACCTCTCACAAGGCATCCGGCTTTACACAGTCTCGAACTGGTGTAACTGAGGCGCAATTCCTTGTCGAATTTTGTCACGCATCCAAGTAGTAACCGTCACAAACGACAGTGCACTTCGACCTCCGAGTCGCTCAGGTTCAGTTCTGATCAGGTTTTGTTTCTGATGTTGATGTCTTATGGTGGCTTAATAGACAATATCCTTTGTATCCATTCTAATGTGTTTATGTCTCCAAATTGTATTGTTTATATATCTAGTTACTTTCTTAACCTTCTCTATTTAGTCTTTGATTTTCTTTTATACACGTCCGTAACTAGCTAACGTGATGTCTAAATATTTCACGTCCGTAATAGGTTATTTTTTAATGACTAATATTGTAGGGTTTTGGACAGCTATAATCATATTACATTTTTTTGTTGTTCTGTTAAATCCTGCTTGGCCAATCTTTACAAATCATCTTAATTTTGACTTGTAAGCATTGTATCGTCTGCGTAGCACAGTATTTTGATTTATAGGTTATCCGTCTGTTCTATTTTCTTTTCCCTTTAACACTCTTTAATACACCTTTAACACTCTATCGAATGATCTTTACAGAGCGACCAAATCTACCGACTAGAAATTTAGCTTATCACTAACACCACTACTTTTTAGTATACCAATTAGTTTACTGTGTTGCATGCTATCAAGGGCTTTCTCATAATAGTCAATGAAATACGCAAAAATGTCTTTACGTTAGTCTCGACATTTTTGAAGCCTGATATTCAAAGCAAACAAAGCTTCCGATGTTCCGTAGAGCATTCTTAAAACCAAAAAGTTGTATTCAAATGTTCCTCATGCTTTTTTCTGATTCTATCAGGTATGAGTCTCACAAATACTTTCAGGGTATGGCACATAAGCGATATTAAACCTTACTCGGTTCATTTTTTGGGTTGGTGTTTCTCTATTCTATTCTATTCTATTCTATATATATACATATATATATATATATATATATATATATATATATATATATATATATATATATATATATATATATATAATAACAAAGATAATATATACATTTTTCCCACCTGTCTGATAATTTGTGGTTGCCACACCAAAAAGTCGAGCCATTTTCGTAAAAAGTGAAGCGCTACTACTATCAAGTGCGTATCCATCAATGCAAATAAGTAGTAATTGGACGGAGCCAAGTCTGGTGAGTAAGTCGCATGCGAAAGTATTGGTCGTTTCTCGAGCAAAGCTTGATTCAAATCGATCATTTTTTATCGGTAGCGTTTACTATTAACGGTTTCGCCAGGTTTTAGCAGCTCATATTAGATCACACTCTTCTGATCCCACCAAACACAGAGCATTATCTTCCATAGCGATTTGGCCTTGCAGTCAATGACGATGGTTTGCCTAGAGTTTTTTACGCTTAAAATCCTCAAAATATATCTACTTTTCATCACCAATCACAATTTGATGGAGAAATGACTTTCTTTTGTCCCGGTCGAGCAGCATTTCGCAAGTGGTTTTTCGGTTTTCCTGCTGTCTTTCACTCAGTTCATGTGGAACCCATTTTCCCATCTTCAGAATCTTTCCCATGGCTGTTGAACGTATAAAGACGACTTCTTGTGGCCTATTTAATCGATCCGCGAATTGTTGTTGCGTTTGAACGTCATCCTTATCCAACAATGCTTGCAATTCGCTGTCTTCAAACTTTTTCGATAGTCTTCTACGTTCTCCGTTTCTCACGTCAAAATCGCCAGTTTTAATTTTTTTAAACCAGTCAAAGCTCTGTGATTTACCAAGAATATGCTCACTGTAAGCTTCGACAAGAAATTCGATGCAATTCTGTAGCAGCTTTCTTCAAATGGTAATAGAAAATCAATGCTGTCTGCATATCGTAGTTTCCAGGCACAAAATTCAATATGTTCAACGCTATTACAAATTATGCTGTTGTATGAAACTGATATATTATTGTGGGTTGAAAATCTTTGTCAGATGTCAACAAGAAAATGGCTTTAATGACCCGGTTTGACGGTAACTACATTAATGTCTGAATGATTGTGGCGTATTCATATATATATATTTTTGGTTTTTTCGCCACGATCCAAAACTCAAAAAATATCAAAAGTTGTCAATATAAGTACCGTTGACAAAAAATATATTTATTTCCTATCTTTACTTTACATATACAAATTAATATAATTTATTTTTTAGATTCGTTTTGAAAACGGTGGGACAGGACCTTCCCAAACGTTAACGTTAAAAGTTTGTATTTTTTAGAACATTTTTATATTTTTAAAATTTTGTTCGTTAGGCAAATTTATTACAGAAAAAAATCACTGAGAAATTATATATGTGTTAACATTTGCCAGAAAGTTATAGAGATGAAATGTTGAACTTTGTATTTATTAAGTATTAATAATATCGAAAGAGCTATTAAGGTAAATATTTTTGCAAATATTGTATCGTTTAAGTCAATATTTCGCATAAATTTTACGGATATTTAATACTGAGTAACAAAAAATTAAACAAAAACCTTGATATTTCTTTTCTTGTAGACATTTCAATTAAAAGCCTTACAACAATATTCAACTTTAATAACAATTATTACAACCCAATGAATAAAAAAATACAAAAGTTACGCCGATTGTTCCGTTGTACCAAGACAATAACTCCCGAACAATAATAAAATAAGCGATTCTGTTCTCGTACACTTTAACCATATTAATCCGCAATTCGTACCCTTGAAAAATTCCCCCTCTCGACTGGAAAAAAAACGCCTTTTTCAACGGGGTAGGCCGTGAATCAAAGCAAGGCCGCCTTGATGTAAGCTCGTTGCAATTTCGAATGCATTGCGAGACGCACACATACACTTTGCCATCGCAGCGGGCTACGAACGCGCGAATTTACGCATCTTTTTCGTTTTCGGTTTTGGACATTTTCCGATCGGCTGGAAACAATTGGTCATTGAATTTTCACCGGGTCATCGACCGCATCCAGTGACGTCCGGACAACCGATTAACTGGCAACGATAGCAAAAAGAAAAAATCGGACCATGTATCGTCACGCGTGACCGTGGAAATGTCAAGGCTGTCAAATGACAAGAGCCCAGTGATTAGAGGTGGATGTTTGTGGGTCACAGTGTATATATCGATGTAGTATCCAATGTATAGTGTAAATTATGACAGTTTACGTTTAGTTTTACGGATTCTTCTTGTTTTATTGTGATTGATATATTGAAAACTCTTCAAAAATGATGGAAGCCGTGCCAGATCCATCGGTAAGGATAAATATATCTAAATGTTAAATTAATGATATAAGATATATTAAACATACTACTTACATTTTTAATATCGATTAACCTTAAAAGATATATTGACAAATAGGCAGAAACAATTGTTATAGCTTCTAGTTTTTTTTATCTTTGGGTATATTTAATAACAAATATCGAAGTTGTTTTTAACAGATAGCTTTCTCTTTTATAATCAAATAATGGCACAGCTATTAGTATTTTTTGTATTAGAAAATATATTAGGGCAAAATTAAAAGAATTTATTTTTAGAATCATTAAAGTTTATTAATAAAAAACTAACTTTAATTAGGTATATTTAATCCAATTGTCGTTGTCCTAATATTTTTCACTTAAATATACTCATGTAAAAATTTCATGTCTCACAAAATGTTGCAATAGTAGTTCTTATGCATCTTCATTATTTATTATAAATTTTTATTGCTAATTTAAATCTGATTATTATTCTTTCTCTTACTGTTATTTATAATGATTCATAACATAATCTGCATATTTAGAATATTTCAGTCCTATCTCATATTTAAAACAAAGAATGTATGAAATATTATAGATTTACTGTAACTCTTAAATTGTTATCAGTAGGTGGGAGTCTTTCAACAAGTATATTTTTTATTATAAATGAAACAAAGGGTTTATTTTAATTTTGTTTAAATTTAATTTGAAAACTGATTAATTTCCATTAATACGTTGTTGTGTTTCTTGTTACATTTGATGGTGGATTAGATGTCAAAAAGAAAACGTTTTGTTGAAAGACCCTTAGATTTACTTTAACAATATCATTTGATTTACATTGAACAACCTTTTTTGAAGTTAAAATATAAATTAAGTAACGCTAAATAACTTGTGAATACTGATAATACAGTAGTGCTATATATTATGACTCTATTATATTCTAATGCTAATAGATATCCAATAAGTTGATGGATGGAATATGAGAAGGAACTGACTATAATAGTGATAATACAATATTACAAAGTATACACAGTGCAAAAATCTCGGAGTAAAGATGGAGACTTCAAATTTAGTAACGTTATAACATCTATACTTAAAATAACCTATGCTGTTCTGAATAAAAGGTTTCCCTACCGATATGTTCTGACTACCCGTCTGAAACTAAAAAAGTTTTCAGTATTAAGTCCTATGAACTATTGTGATGTACTGTATTGGGCATTTTTAAGCCCAGTCGATATTGAAAGATTGAGCAACTGCAGAAATATTGTCTAAAATTGTTGAAAGTTTCAATCTCTCATCGAAGCTGGTACCATCGAAATATTTGTAAATGCTATTGAAAAGCAAACTCCACGCTCTCTATTTATCATCCACATTATGTATCAAAAGCCATCCATGTGTCTATATGAATATAGTGTGTATATGTATATTGTATGTATATATATATATATATATATATATATATATATATATATATATATATATATATATATATATATATATATATATATATATATATATCCACTATAACCTTGTATTATAAACTATGTTTGTATTATATTATATCTGCGTTGATAACATGAAGCATTTGTGCGCCTCTGTTGTCCTTGTACTTCCTTTCAGGGAAGTTTTTTTTCTTTTTTCTGCATTTAATGGTATATCCACAATACTAAATTTTTATTTTTCTTTTATTAAATATATAATTTTATTATTATGTTAATTAATAATTGGCATTAATTAGGGTTTTGCTTAAATTATATCTATATATATATATATATATATATATATATATATATATATATATATATATATATATATATATATATATATATATATATAGATATGTCTATATATATATATATATATATATATATATATATATATATATATATATATATATATATATATACATATATAAATATTAAAAATTTATTAATTAAAATATTATAAATCTAAGTAGAAATTGGGGATGAGGTACTTCTTGCTACATCACTTCCGCTTATATACTGTGCTATTCAGTACTTCTATTTGTATACCAATTTGTTTACAGTGTATATATTAGCATAGTATAAATAATATACTTTCGTATGTGCTACTAGTTTTTGAACTGATTGTGATGTGAGTGTCCATGTTTCACTTCCATATATCATAATGGGCAAGACGCATTGATCAAAGACTTCCAGACGAAGCCTTGATTTAGTTAGGTTTGTTTCGTCTTGCTTGCTTATTGTATTGTTTCTTTAGAAATATTGATGATAAAGCAAATAGTAGGTATCCAAAAAGTGTTACAACACAAAACATTTTACTTAAAATTAGGATTTTAGAGCAGTTCGTAAAATAGTCGATTCTATAAGCATTTCAAGCGAATCGATTTGAACCTGGAACCACTAATATAAAAAGAGTCAAAAGAGCACTCGAAACCATGGAAAACATCTAATGGACGTACACCAATAAAGCAAAAATGGCAGAAAAAGGTCAAATCATAACCGGATTCTGACTAAACTGAATGAATTAAAGTGATAAAAATCCACCGTATTCACAGTATTCACATAATAATCCACCGTATTCACCAAATTTAATGCCTTCTGATGATGGTATACGTTTTTAGTCGTACGAAGTACTCATATATGTTATGGAAGGGTATTTTGAAAGAACTCTCTTCATGAAAAGTATAAAAATATTAGAGAAGCGTTGAACAAAGAGTATTAAAGTTGTGGGATGATTATATTTAAAAATGAAAGTAGCTTTAAAAATTGGAACCAGGTTTCTCATTGCTAAGCTTCAAACATTTTGATTAGCTCTTGTAAAAACATTTAATACAATCTCAGACTCAATGCTGTTAGTACATTTAAAATATAATACTTCTCGAGCAGCAATATGTTTGTCATGGTTCATTACCAGTTGAAAATTGACTCTATCTCTCTCGCTATATTATTTAAAATGCATATCTCATAACTATTTATGAATTTTTTGATTAATTTCATATTCCTAGTCGTTACATTGTGAAATTTTTGCCTTGATTTCGGAATCTGAAATCGACACGACGAAAACAACTGAAACTAGTTCATATATGACTGCATGATTGGTTTTGTTTTGCCATGGGCATTTTTCATTCTTGAACGAGGTAAAAAACCAGCAAATTGCTGTTATTACTTAAATCAATAAATTTACTTTTAGCGCTTATTAGAGATATTACGCAGATTCAATATTTTATGGGGGAACAATTATGAGGCTGGTATCGTAAAGATTAAGTGCCTTTTCGTTGGGTGGTATGAATTTGTTCATTAAGGCAACTGTAAAAATTAATAATTACTTCTTATCGTTGATGTATTATTTAGTTTTGCTAAATGATATTTTGATGATAATTACCAAATCTATCATTGCATCCTCTTTAGTGTAAAATATAGCCAATATATTCATCATGCTTCATTCCAGAAACATCTGATCTGATACCAATGTTTTTAACAATTTCTTCCACAATAAATGTTTTCTTAATAAGAATAAGTGATAGTAGACTTATTCCAGAAGTTCCAGGTCTCGTGAATATGACGTGTGTAAATAATAAGTGTGTAGCTAATAAGATTAACTATTTACAATGTTTTATTCGATGGAAATTACAATTAATTGTAATTGAATTGAATTAATTCTGCATTGTCTCTTTCAAAGTAGGTACCTTGGGAAACCATACAGTGTTTAAGATGTTTTGTCCGCTCTTCATAGTACTGCTGAAACTGAAATACTGGAATCGGCTTCAGCTGGTCGGTTACTGTCTTTTCATTGTTTTCCACTCTCTGAAAATGTATTATTTGACGTGGATTTTTGACGTGAATTATTTGACGTGAATAAGCGCTCTGAGGAACCACGGTAATGTTTTACTTGTCTAATTGAAATCGCTATGTGACAAAGTCTATTGTCGGGATGTAGCACGCACGTGTTCTTGATATTCAATCTCACACGAATGACCCTTTTTCAAAGGTTTTCAAGAACTTCTCGGTAATAATGCTGGTTTACCATTTGACCTTGAGGCACAAATTCCTTATGGACAATCCCCTGCCTATCAAAAAAAATCAACATACTTTTTATCTTTGATTTACTCATTTTGATGGTTTTGGTCGTGGTGCGGTTGGAGTGTGCCATTCCTAGCCCTGGTGCTTCGTTTTCGGGTTGTATTCAAAAAATGTAAAAAGACTTGTCAGCAGCATTAAAACTTCGACTATACAATACGGCTGTCGCACCTTTGGTCATTCTTCGCTTTACGAAAGTTCTGCTCGAGCCCAACTGATGATGGCTTAAGGGCAGAAACCGGTTTCGGGAGACACTTGCTGATGGTTTGATGGCGACTGAAGAAACAGGCAATTTTTGCGCTGAGCAAGGATACATTTTCCTTGTTTTTGAACATTCCTAAAATAGCATTGAAGTATTGTTTGGCTGTAAAGTATTTGAAATAAAAAAAAATATGATTGAGGAAAAGTGAAGAAATGTATACAAAAAACAATTAACTTTACAATATAATTGCTATTTATATGTATTAATCACTTGTGTGATATTTAAATTTATTCCTATGTTTGAATAAAGTTTTATATATAATCAATTATCTTTTCTGCGGTATTTATTACTAATATTATATTGGAGAACAAAAAATGCAACTTTATATATTATATTTTATTGAATTAAACATCTAATTTGTGTGTGCACCGTGGAATATTTTGCAATGATAGGAAACTTAAAAAATTCCTTATATATATATATATATATATATATATATATATATATATATATATATATATATAGTACAACAATTGAAGGAGGCATAGGGCGCTATACATGTTTCAAGTTTGTTTGAAGGTGTTGGCAACTGGCAATCCCACAATGGATATGTTCAAGTTTTCCTAACAACGTCTGAACCTTCTATGTCAATGAATCCAACTCGTCACCATTCTAAACGATATGTTTTGTGATGCCCTGAATGAAAAAGCACCCAGTAGGGATGATAACAAGGCATCCCCTTGGCAAATAAATGTTGATCAGTAATCATCTTCCAAACTCCTACCTGTAGCTGCAACAAAAACCTCACGCATTTGCCGGATATTTTCATGTCAATTTTGTATAGCAAAAAGATTAAAATGCCGTCCGATCAGCCCTTAGGACACCAGAATGTCGTACGAGCGCATTACGTACAACAATATAAGCTTTAAGATGAATTATTTTCAGGGCGATACAAAAACATAAACTCTAAATCATAGTTATAAATAAGATACATAGGTGGAACGTCGCGTCAGAGAGCGAAGTTTCAGAGAGATCGGGGATAAGGTGAACGGAGGAAAGAAAGAGAAACGGAGAAAGGATGAGGGAAGGATATATATATATATATATAACTTAAATTAATATAATAAAATTAAAATTAATTAAATAATAATAATAAAACTTAAATATATATTAGAACAAACTCTCAATTTGCCTGAAAAAAAAATTATCAGTGCGTTCTGCCCGTTATGACATAATGAAGTGAAACCTGGACACTAAAATCGCAATCAATTCAAAAACTTCGGTTGGCACAAAGGGGAATCGAAGATGTAAGCTTGGCATTACAAGCCGAGATAGAAACCCCTGTATATAGATCAGAGAACAAACAAAAGTGTGTGACATCATTGGAAGAGTAAAGGAATTGAAATGGCAAGCCATAAAGCGAGGAACAATCCTGGTGTGGATACCGCTTGATCGCAAATGTCCGCGAAAAAAACTGAAAGCACGATGGACTGATAACATCGTTAAGTACATTGGACCTGTATGTATATATATATATATATATATATATATATATATATATATATATATATATATATATATATATATATATATATATATATATATAATATATAGTTCATGTTATCAGTCTTTGACAGACAAATAACTTTGTACATGTCTGTATTAGTTCATTCAAGATCGGTTAAATATTTAATGGTATTAACATGTATACCTGACTTGGTTACCTGAATTGGTTTATAGTCACAAGAAATGTATAATAATTTAATGGATTTATTGATTCCACCCTTCCATATCAAGTAATTAAATACCAGCTACCAAAAATGTGTGACGGTAGATGGAATATGGGTCCATTGCGTTGATCTAGAATCTAAATTATATGAAAGTATGGAATGGTGCTATAAAGGCTCACGGCCTCCAAGAAAATTTGGAATCACTCTTCTACTGAAAAAATCATGGTGACAGTCAAGTTAAGGATATTTTTTATTAATTATTTACCACGTGGACATATCATTACTACCCAATATTATATCTATAATTTAGGTAACAATAAAAGCAAAACATCGGGTTTATTGAACCGAGGCGTTCAATTTCGGTCATCGCAGAATTCATAATGCTGATTTAAAGACCTTCCTATTCTTTAAATGTGATCCTCCAGCAATTATTTCTTATTCCTTAAGCCGAAAAAACATTTAGAGGAACCTTCTTTTTTAACGATCAAAATGTAATCGTCGAGGTAAATGAGTTGCTGACAAGATAAGGAAAGGATTTTTTTCCAAAGATACTGAACCCCTTCATCATGTAACAAATGTGTTTATACATGTTTAGGAAATTATGTTGAAGAACACTTTTATTTTAAATATTCCAGATATTTTATTCTGTATTAAAGATAATAATTATATTTTAAAGAATATAATTTTTTTTTATCAATTGGAAAGCTGCCTAGTTGTCATTTTTATCATGAAAAACGAAGGGGAAGAATCATTTGAAATGAAATCTAATTATTTTTGTACGTTCATCGGGGCTAAACCCATCAAAATAAAGTACTTTATAGCAACTCATACTTTACACTCATACAAAATTGGTTTCTGATTTTTTATTGTTATTTAATGTTACTTTATTCATGTTTCAAGAAATGTTAATAATTGTTTACCTTATCAATTCTTCTACCGGAACGTTTGATTTCAAACAATAAACTCGGAGAGATTTACCACTAAACACCAAATAGCTTTTTAACTTCTAGACCCATGTTTTGCTAACCATGTTACCATAGATTGGATCATGCCATCATGCCCTAACCCGTATGTCCCCCAATGACCTTAAATGCTGACTTTTCGAATTTATTGTTTACTTTACTTCATCGCCACAACCAAGCAATTAAACGCACGTGTCGGGAACTTTGCAAAACTTTGTTAAAGGGAAGGAGTGCGTCGATATGCTAAAAAAAGTAATTTGGTGTTTGGCAGTAAATATCTTCAATTTTGCTGTTTGTTTTGCTTAATCACGATAATCAAACAACTAAACCCACGTGTAGGAAATCATATTTGAAAAATATCATTGTAATTTGCTAATACTAGCGTCATTTCAGGTCTACAACTTTTCGGATGTCCCTCCTACTATAGAATTTTTACAGTTAATCTAGTACATATTTGACAATTGTATCTTTATTCATCTTTATATTTGATTTTCACAAAAGTATAACCCTCCGTAAAACGACAAGAGGCGAACATTTGTGTGATATTAAACTCGACGAGATTTATCACTACACCCCAAATCACTTGTTTAAACTTCTCGAGACACGTTTCGTTAATCATGTTAGCATCATCATAATCATACCTAATGAAGCGTGTAAAAATTATGAACCGTAATGTTTACTGAGCCTTAATGATTTAAAAAGTTAACTGAACGTTAACTGAAAGTTAATATGTCACACCGAAGATTCCAATAGAGGAATTGATTTCAGTAATGTTAAGTTTAAATTTTCTTTATAAAAACATTATATTTTTAAGTTATTGGCCACATTTAACTCAGCCTCTTTAAGATCGTTATAAAATTCGTGTTATATTGAGCATAAACTAAATAAATCGCAAGATTTTTGTTGTCTTAGCGAATATTACCGCGAAAATTGGAACGAGTCGCAGCTAGGGGGCCTGAAGAAAACGTTTCTTTTCGTTATTTATTACGAATACCAGTGGCGTACCTGAAAAAAATATCTCGTTCTAACCGGCTTCCGGCAAAAATGCGGAATTTATCGCACTCGAATCGACAATAGCGTGGTCAGAAGTGAAATTCGCCTTTGGATCGGACTTTTCATTGCTCGATTGTTCCGATAACAGGCCAGCGTTGCTATTGTGCGTTTTTTAAGATCAAAAGGTCAAACGCACCTCATAAATAACGAAAAAAATATAAAGTTTTGAATAGGTTAGTGCTTCATTAAAGCAACATTGAATAGAAATTAAACATTGCCTTTAATTGTAAGAGACCTAAAAAAGTAAAAACTCCCATAAACTGTGCTCGTATGAGGATATAGAGAAATGTCTGATACTTTTTCGGTAGAGGGCGGTGAGATCCAAAAGGTGATTGCACTAGAAAAGGAACTTTATCTGTAATAATGGTCCATAAATTTCAAGCCGATATAACATTTAGTTTTGTATTTATAGTGTTTCAAAGCAGATAAATTCGACATTCTACTATCATGGAAAAATACGAATTTTGTATGTTGATTTAAAATTAATTTTGGCTACTTCACATTTCATAGTTCCTAAGTGGTTTACTGTGTTTCGATATAGTCGATGCTCTGCTGATGTCACTGCTGAGGAAATACTCAACAAAATCCATGACATCGTCTACCGAACGCAGACTGATTGTTAGAGAGATTGTTGATATGATAAACATCTCTGGATGCCACGTTTACTCACTGCGGACCAAAAACGAAATAGAAGCACTACTTCACAGCGGCGTCTAGACATGTATGAGCGCAATTCGAAGGAGTTTCGTCAGCAATTTATGACTATTTATTAAACTTGAATTCATTACTAAACTCGAAAAATGAACTAAACGTCAAAACGTGACGATTTCATTGATGAAAAAGACGATTTATCAACGAAGATGCTTTCATTCACCGGAACGCCACTGTTTTCTAGAATTCGTAAGACATTACCTTCATCGACTATTTGGAAAAGAGAAGGACAATCACAGGAAAGTATTATGCTGTATTTTTTCTCAAATTTGACGAAGAGTTGATAAGAAATACCCTTTATTGGTAAAGAAAAAGTCCTATTTTATCACGACTATGCATCCGCTCATTCATCCCCATTACAATAGCGAAATTGATCGATTTGCGCTACGAATTTGATGCCACATCCACCATATTCTCTGAATTTAACCCCGTCTGACTTCTTTCTCTTTCCAAACATAGAGAAATGGCTGACTGGAAAAAAAGGTCACTTCAAATGAAGACATCATTACCGAAACAAAAGACTATTGTTGACTAGAGTTTTCCAAATCGTACTTTATAGAAGGCGAAAAAAAAGTTGGAAAATCATTTGGTGAAGTGTTTAGGAGACCACCTTCAAAAGAACAGTGTGTTAGAAGAACATAAATGTTCTCCAAATTACATTACATTTTCTAATCCTACACTAATATCAATAAAGAACAGAAAAAAAATCATCCTTCATAAAATTATATAACTAAACTCCGAAATTAAATATTTTGAATAAAGTTTTGTTAATGACAATGCTAATGAATGACAAAAGAAACAGTAGATGATTTGTATTTATCTAAGTAAAATCTATATTTGTAATATTGTTTAACAACTATAGAACAAGATTTTAAAAATATGCATACTATTAAATAAAAATTTACAATATCTGTAAAAATGTACATAAAAGTATTTTTTGTAAATTAAATCTCCAATTCAATCAGTGAATGAAAAACGCAAGCAACAAAGTATGCAGCATTTTATAACGGTGTTTTCTATATTTGTTTAATTCGTAGGATTTTGCGGGCAACTTAAGTATGTTAACCAAATAAACTGCAGACGTTTGAGTTTAGTTTCTGTGTATGTTTGGCCAACTTAACAAATGCACTCGAGAATTGAAAAGTTGGAACGAAAATTTATTGAATATTGATAAATATATTTAATTTTTTTTATAGTAGAATTTTTTTTAATAAATCGGATTGTCCGGTCCCATAATGACTTTTTGCCAATAATTAGCATCCTTATTGCCAAAAAAATGTCAACAGGTTTTTCATCTCTTCTTCCATTTTAAGTGATTTCCCACCTAAACAATTTTGAAGGGAACAGAATTAATGGTAGTCCGAGGGTGCGAAGTCCGGTGAGTAAAGTGGATGGAATTGAAGCTCAACAAAACGTGTTAAATCTATGCAAAGTAAGGATTATGTGAATAAAAATATATTTCATGAGATGTCATACAGCGACAAAAACTCTTGTGTTATGTAGAATCATCTCTTTTTAAAAACCAATAGTAGTCGCCCAACATCGATGGGTTCCAGCAACCCAGGTATCTTGTTTCCATCGTCCTGATGTCCCAATGAAACCTGTCTCCTTGTTCGTCGTTTACTGCACCCAAATTTTCCGGAAAAAATCCAAATGGGAGTGTAAAAAGGCATTTTTAAGGACATACATCACCCTAGAATGTCATAGACTTTCTAGAGTTCAACTATGAGGTTTTTATAGTTTTTATCTTTCTCGTTGCCCAGAAATCATTTCACTATACTTAGAAAACACTACCAAGCTGCCAATTCCTTTTCATATAATTTTCCTTAAAAACGAAAATCACCTAGAAGCTTCCTTATCTTAGGTCCAATAAATATGCCTTCTTTTGAATTGAGGAAATATTTCCTTTAGGTTCTTGAAACCATTACCTTCTTTATCCATGGCTTTGACAAAGTTTTTCATTAGTCCAAGCTAAATAGGGAGAGGCGGAAGAATCACCTTTTTGGGGTTAACAAGGGGGGCATATTTTATGTTTGAAATACCAGGTTCAAAAGAAGTTCCATGAGACCAATCTTTCTTACTGTAATGTTCTTTTGTTGTTTTGTGTCTATGGGACAGTAGGGCTAGGTGTCCCATAGACACAAAAAATTGTCTGCATATATAACAAAACTTATCCGCTGGATTTTTGCAAAATCAGCGACTAGAACTTTCCATTTTATATAAAACCGATTGAAATTGTGACTGTACAGTAAACGATACATAAACAAACTAATCTAAAGGTAACAATAAAATTGCCCCTAAAGATTCGTAGAGTACTGTGGAAATACCCCCTCTACAGTCTTGTGGTAATTCATATTGTTCAGTCCAAAGTCAGGTACACATAACTTAAATGACTCCATAATATAAAGGAGAAGAAGGTACCTGAAAATGGGACATGCTAGGCCATTTCTGTGAGAAGGTGATTTAATAACTACCTAAATGAAACGCAAAAAGAGTATTCTCATTAATTTTACAAAAATCAGAAATGAAGCAATGAGCAAAACTCAAAAATCAATGTTGCATTACTAATAGAACGCAGATTTTTTGTGTTTACAAGCATTAAAAGCAACTGATAGGAAATCCCGATAATTTAATAATTTAACCTTAAGGAACAGAAAATCTTCTTACCTATGTACGTTAAAAAAAAAGACATTTTTCATATATCTAATAATGCAGTTCAGCGATTCTTGAAACTTCTATGGGTAAAATAGCGCAATCTCCCAATATGGAATTAAATTTTTCTAAAGATAAGAGTCAGGTTGAAATGAAAATTATTGAGATTCTTGAGAAACCGCATAAAGTCCCCGCAACATAACAGAAAAACTCCGACGTACCGTCAGGCATTTCCTAACCACTTTCCGAGTGTGAACGGAACTGAACTAATCTACGAAATATGTCAAAATGGCTGGTACATACGATATTTATGTGCGACAACAACTTCATTAAAATGCACAGTAATTTGCGAGGAATATAGTCGCTGCAGTGGAATTGTGAACTAATAACAGAAAATAGTCCGATAATAAGTGACTAAAGTGCCTACAATAAAATCAAAATATCATGAATTATTCGTTATGATTCGATACTCATATACATAAACCAAACCATTTAAAATTTCAATCAAACAATTTTTCCAACATGGCCTAATAGTTTCTTTGGTCGTACAATGGTCAATTTGAAAGTTCTACAAAGAATTATATCAATGTTCAAAGTAGTTACTCCCAGTATCAAAATATAATATATTATAAAATACATTTCCACAGACAGAGCACCTCACGTCACTTGCCTCTCGAAATGGAGTAAAAACATTGATTTATTACAGCCACAAACTGAGACGTACTGCAGACACATTATCATGGTCAAAGAGGTCATTCTGGCCTTATGTGAATATTTAACCAGATTATTCTGGTTTGGAATGATTAATTGTTGCAATAATAATAGTTGGAATATTTAACCAGATTATTCTGGTGTTATCACCCTTTAATTGATCCAGTGGTGAAGTGTAATACTCCTGCCTTTTTATTGGTAGTTTATGAGCACCACACTACGAGAATCTCACAACCATGATTTTCCTGCAGATGAAACCGTTTTTGCTTTCATTCGTGCACTTTCACCTGCACCCACCCACTATTTAGAATGCGGAATGATTGAATGCTGAATGTTTTATCTGCTATTATAGTAAGTCTTAGCACTCTTGAAAAGAGTTCATTCGAATACGTGTTTGGTCGACTGTTAACAAACGTAGCACCCATCGAGCGGAAAGCTTCCTCACCAAACCTATCGTGTAAAATGTAGAAAATATGACCTTTTGAGATATTTACCAGATCATACAGCAAACCTGTGTATATTCAGTCGTAGATTACTTGACAATGGCGTGATGGTTTCTTCGATCGTAGCGGTTATTTCGCAAGCTCTCATCGACGTAGGTTCGACCACTGTTGAATCCAATAACACATTTGTTTTACCATCGAATAGGACAGAAAACCCTTTAAAGCAAAATCTATCTTGTTGTTTATCTGTCGGGGTGAAATAGCTCGAACTTTACATGGTCATCAGAAACAAGGGACTGGGATGTTATTTGACAAATGTGGTTGTCATTTGATCATACTTATACAATCCCTGTATCAAGTCAAAAACTATTCGAACGACAATCGTGAGAGCAGACAACAGTCCTTCTGCACACTCAGTTTGTGGTAACATAAAAATGTCAGATTAACCACCATATATAGTGGCATGAATATTTCTTAAAGTTTAATCTGTTAGATAAAATGGGGTGGATAAGAATAACGGAAGAGGCAAAAAATAAAGGTTCTCTATAACTTGAATACAGAGGTTGTAGATACGGATAAGATCTGGATACCGATAAGAGAGCCTAAGACCCTTTGTGGTATATCAAGCCACCAAGAAGAAGAACATCGGTTAGGTGGTACATAAACTTCAAACAGATGCGTTTTTGGAGTAAATACTTTAGAAGTTTCGTACATTTTGAAGAAATTGAAAATTAAATATTAAAAATTATATACTTCTAATAAGTATTCTAATAAACACATAATCGTTCTCCACAATGAAATAAGATGTTGTTGAATTTAAATTACCTCATTAAAAATCCTCAGCGAAAGTCAAATGACATTATTACATAAATTCACAATGATTAAACAGTTAATTTATTGATGGATGGAAGCATTATTACGAAAATCTTAATGCATCGAAGACTCCCTTTCCAAATATGAAGAAATTTCAAACTGAATAAAAGATTACTATTGTATCTTAATATAGCCATTATTGACCTGTTACACTCACCTATGTTCACGGTTTTGTTTTTCAATAGTTTTTTTTCCAATAAGAGTGTCAAAACCTTGTAACATAATAGCAACAACACTGTTCAAAATGTAAATGTCGCTCAGGTCGTTCACCACGGAAAGGTACTCAATTCAAAAGCGCACATAAATGGAACGCGTAATTGGACGGCGATCTCCAGTTTAGAGAAAAAATAATCACAATTTCCGACAAAGCGCGTTTCTGGCTTAATGGGTTTGTGAAAAAAAATAACTGCAGGATTTGGAGCGATAAAAATCATTAAGTGATTCAGGAGTTAGGTCTTCATCTTCAGAACGTCACTATTTGGTGCGGTTTTTCGGCTAAAGGCATGAAAGATTCTTATTTATTTTTTTTTTTTTGAAAACGTTCATGGAAATCATGTTACTAATAATGGTGAACGCTATATGTATATGCCAACAGAATATATTTGACCTGAACGTATAAATGTAGGTATAAAAAATGTTTTCTTTCAATAGGCCAGTATAACTTGTCACACATCTCGGCAGACAATCGATTTATTGCAAAAAAAAATATCCAGGATGCGTTATTTCGCGAAATGATATCGCCAACTGGCCACCAAGAGAATGAGATCTCACATCATTGGATTGTTTTTTGTGGGATTATGTTAAATCTCTGGTTTACAGAAGAATTCTTTTACCCCCGAAGAATTCTTGGCTTTAAACGAAACATTCAGGCCACCATTGAAAACATACCACGCGATATGTGTGAAAAGGTAATCGAAAAATGGGTCTACAGAATATATTCCTTCGCACGAAACGGAAGGGGCATTAGAACGACATTATTTTCGAAGCATAATACCATTAATTGTTCTTCAAGATTAAATAAAAATAAATAAAACTGAACGGATTATCATTTGTAGGCATCATTGTTCCTGATTTTACACTCAGTTCTGGCACTCTTATTGGACAACCCTTTATATAGGCATTTCAAGGATATACCATATATTGATGTGTTATAAACAGATATTGAGATGTTATAGACCAGATAAATAAATCTTAATTCATCTGCCATCGGAAATGTATTTGTGTTATCTATAACATCTTCAAATGCAATGAGTAAATTTAAATACAGTTAATTCTGCTATTGATATTCAAGCGATTAATATGAAAATGTGTCATAGTAACCGATAATGAAATAGGAAACTGATTATGCGGTACTACTCCTGCGGAAGTTCCACGCTTGGTCATTTTCCTAGCGTATGTTCCAATCTCTCGAAGTATTTTTTTCGTCCACTCTCCGCTAATTAATCTCTCAAGAAACTAGTTTGGCGAAATGTTCTATATTTATATAGTCGCATTCTTGAATATAGATAAAATGTATGACAGCGTTAGCATCTTAATCTAGTTGAGGAACGAAGCGTGGGAACTGGCGGGCATATTATGTGGAGCGGTACGGTTTTTTCGCCATTTTGTTAATTAATTTCCGTATTTGTAGATAAACGGCTTGAGCTTATTAGCGTCAACGTGTTGAATCTGTTTTTCTATATGTTTTTTGTTGGTGTTCGATGCAGAGACTTGGACCAATTATTGCGTCTATCCTACATTCTACAAAAATCCAAGTACATTATTTAAAAAATACATTGAAATCTATATATATATATATATATATATATATATATATATATATATATATATATATATATATATATATATATATATATATATATATATAATTTTGATTGTGTATATATGAATCCGTTTAATACAACTGAATTATTCAAATAATTTCATAATTGAAATATAGATTTAAAAGGTAGTCCAGCTCATAATCACCGTTAGACTTGAAAATATTTTAGAAAACTGGGAACAAAATAGATACTTCTTCATAATACATTATCTAAAGAAAAAACTCCTTACTCTAGATCAGCAACAAAGTTGAATATCTGAAAATCCAACTGGTATTATATTACCAATCATCTTGGCGTCCGACTTATACGTTGGCTGGAAGCAAAATCAAACAAAAAAGAACGTTGCCATATATCGTATACTAGTCGAAAGAAAATCTTAAGAATATAACATCGGGGAATATTAGGTCCATTAAATTGATAAAATCGCTTAATAATATATTAACGCTGTACGATATTTATATTTCCATCTACGACTAAAACGATTTTGCGCTGAAATCTAACGTTCTTCGGTGGTATTTTTCTTTCAACAACCGCAGAGACGAGGACACAGCATGTGAGGCATTGGGTGGTAGTAGTGTATACACTGCCCGACATAGGAGTAGCGATACTAAATCGCTAAACCATGGAAATTCATTTAAAAATACAGGGAAGAGCCTTGATTAAAACAAAAATAATGTGTGTAAATCCATAACTCTTCAAGAAATCCATAACATACAATTGCGAATGTAATTATGTTCTAGTCATTATCTTGTCTTAATTCTGAACTGTACAAAAAATAATGTTTGATCTAAATATTTTTTAGTTGCTTATACAAGTATACAAGTATACAAATATACAAGTAGTTGTTTAAATTGATGGTACGATTTTCATTGTTTCAACTGTGTATACAAGGTGGTCCATAGGAAACGAACATTTCTTAAAGAATCATTAATTATTAAACATTAAAATAAATAATAAACTCCATTAAATTTTGTAAAAACCAGTATTTATTAACATAAAAATAATGTCATTCAAGCGATTATCATTTTCATGAACAGGCTTTTGGAGGCGTTCTGCAAAGTTTCTTCACAGTTTCCCCATCGTTTTAGCCTAGTTCAAAGGTCAGAGTATAAGCTTTTCCCTGCATTTTTGCATTGTTTGTCTTGTCGCCTTGTTTAGTACTATAATCATGAAAACCTAAACCTCTCGGACATCCTTGTAAAGATACTTTCTCATTGAAATTATGATTTTATGAACAGAAAATACGCACAGAGAGCCAGACCAAGTGAATAGGTATAATGAAGTATTGCAATAGCTTTTCAAATCAAACGATTATATCAGTCATATTTATACATTGTAATCAATATTATTAATATCAATATATTTATATCAATTATATCGGTCAGCCTTCTATTTGAATGGTTGTGTTAAATTGTATATATTTCTTGTAGCTCTTCAATATTGTTAACAGTTTGCACTGTATGATCTAGGAATCAAATATATACCTAAATATGCCATATCGGAAGCCCATATACACTTATGGCCATTCCTTATTCCTTGAAAAACTCGTTGAATATTGCCTCGGAATCAAGATCAAATAATAACGAAGACAACACACATTCCCTGCAGATTGGAACATCTTCAGTGTGAGTATTTTGTACTGTCTAGTGCCAGTATAAGTTTTCTGTGCATTTGAAATATTTTTCGACCATGTCCGTCTTTCTCAAAATGCCCATAACAGTTTTACGTTGAAGTCCTTGTCATAGTCTATAAAACTGAGGAATATATCCTTCTTCACGTCCCGACAGTTCTGTTATAAGACTGAATATAAAAGAAGGCCTCACTCGTTCTCATTGCAGATCTGAAGCTAGATTGATTGGGACCTTCGTCACGCACATACACATTTGAAATAGATTCAGTTGTGTGATATTTTTAAAAATGTTACATTGTTAGAAATATAATTTGTCATGTATTATCACATAAAATAAGCAATTTTGTATTAGCAGGCGGTTATGACGGTAATTTTAACCAAATGTAATGTCATTTATATGAGCAAAACATTCAATTCGAAAATCGAATCAAGGTGTAATTTCAGGAAATCCAAATTTTAATTATTATGGATTTTTGAAACACCACAAACAATGACCTAATGAAATACATTCAAATGCAATAACTTCAACAACACGTTAAAATATCATTGAAATTTTTATACTCAAATTAATGCCTGTAGACTCAGTCGAGGTGAACATCTAAATGATGTTCCGTTCCTCGTATAATTTTATTGCATCATATATTTCAAATAGTTGCTGTCACATTTGAATGACCCCCTATTATAAAATATGCCTTGAACACGTATTTGTATGTGCAGTACATCAAACTAAACAAGTTTCCTACTATCATCTTTATTAACTTGGTTATGAAAAGAAGTAAAAAAAAAACACGACGATGAAGCTCTATCTTCCTTATATCAATCAGTGCGTGCTCTATAATAGAAAAAACCTAGTAATACTCTGTAATTGTCTCCGGCAATCTCACAGTGGTAATTTCGTGCCATCCAATTCTACCGCCGCGCCTATGTGGAGCAGTGTACGTTCATTATTTGCCGTGGTCAATCTTGATTCGAACTGAAACGCGGAAATTTTAATACGAAAACGGGCAAAAAAACGGCCGAAGCAAATAATTTATCTCGACGAATAACGGAAAATGCGATAGTTTATATCTGGCCGCCTCAAGTCGGTTTGTTAGACCATATACGTAAGAGCGGGCGACGGAACAGAAAATCGTTTGGCAGATAATTCCTCTGGGCGGCGTTTTTGTAATTATTTTGGTATTTTTGCTGTCGGCCTATGGCTTAATTTGCATGTAACGACCTCGGCTGAAGATCCGCAAGCTCCTACCGTGTATTTTATAGGCCGCGTTATGTTATTTTACGCGTATCGAGATTACGGCATTCAGTAGACTTTTGTTGCTTCGAGAAACAAGACAATGCACCGTCCACCTTCGGTAATTCATTTCTTCCTTCTTTAAATATACCCACGTCTAGTTTTTTCTTAATTGTTTTTTTACGACTTTTATATAGAAAGGCTTCAAATATTTCAAATTACAAGAGTATATATATATATATATATATATATATATATATATATATATATATATATATATATATATATATATATATATATATATATATGTAATACTGTAATACTCAATAAGTTCGTAAGATGACTAACAAAACACCAACTTTTAGGCTTAATTTGACTTTTTCATCTGCATAATGTCCTTCAAGAGTGATACATTGATTTCAACGCTTCTCTAACATTTCGAAGCCTTTTTTGTAGAATGATTTATTGATTTATTTGGCCTCAAAATAGGCTTCAGTTTCAGCAATCACTTCATGGGAGCCAAATCTCTTTCCTTAGAGCTTTCTTTTTAGGTCTGCAAACAGGTAATAGTCGCTGGGAACCAGATCCGGAGAATACGGTGGTTGGAGAAGCAATTCAAAGTGCAATTAATGCAATTTTTCCATTGTTGCGAGCGACTTGTGACACGGTACATTATCCTGATGAAAGAGCACTTTTTTCTTCTTCATTTAGGGTCCTTTTTTCGCAATTTTTTCCTTCAAACGCCCCAATAATGCCGTATAATATTCGCTATTGATTATTATTCCTTTGCCAAGGTAATCAATGAATAAAATACCTTTGGCATCCCAAAATACGAATGCCAATAACTCACCAGCTACCATTTGCGCTTTTGGTCTAAATACGGATGTTAATAACTTACCAGCTGACATTTGCGCTTTTGGTCGCTTTGGGCGGCTTTCGCTAGTTGTTGTCCACTCAGCTGACTGCCGATTTGACTGTGGAGTAAAAAATTATTTTTATTGCGCTGAAGCAGCTCCAAACAGCACACTGAATCATCGACGCGTTGCTGTTTTTTGTCGACTGTGAGCAAACGCAGTATCCACTTCGAACAAAGCTTTCTCATAGACAAATGTTCATGCAAAATGGTGAATATACAGCTATCTCACGTAACTTTAATTTACGATCGGCCAAAACTATTTTGTGTAAAATTTTGTTTAAAATCAGCAAACCACTTCTCCTCCATTTGTATCGACGGAGCAGAGTGCGAATAATACTTGTCAAACCATTGCTTTACATGAACGATATTTTTCCGATTAAAAAGCAAGGCTTTATTAATACAGGAAACTTCGATATTTCAATTGTTTTCAAAATTACAAAAGTAGCGTCACTAAAAGCACTGTCACTTATAAACTAAACCTCAGATTGTCATGAAATTTTGACACGTATTATTTGAAGATTAGTACTTCCTAAAAATTAAATGGATTTTTCAACAGTGGCGCCATCTACATATCCTACGAACTTATTGAGTGGCGTGTTACGATTAATGTAGTACTATTTGCCAAACTCAAAATATTACTTTGTTTCGCTGATGATCTCTTCATTTGATGTGAGTTTCTTTCCAGACACTGATTTCTAAATATTTGGGTAGGGAAAGAAGTCGAATTGGGCGACAAATGGGGTATTTTTAATCAACTCTTCATGAAATTTGACCTGTTTGCCCTGATTTAACCTGAGTTTTTCCTGTATTCGAGTTTACCTGTTCCAAATAGTCGGTGAAGCTAACACCTGTGAATTCCAGAAAATAGTGTCCATGGCCTTTACGTGCGATAAAAGCATCTTCACCCTCTTCACGGCACGTTCATCAAGTAAAACCTACTGTTTAACTGTTGTTTCATTTTTGGTAGGTAGTAATAAATCCAAGTTTTATTAACACTCACGAACCCACTCACTCACTCCTGTGAAACGGTTATTTCGTTTTCCAAATATTGTGTGTAAAATGTTCTGTAGACATTTTCTGAGAACTAATCACATCGAAACTCAGTAGACCACTTATGAATCATAAAACGAGAAGGAGCTCTTTCCTCTGCTCGCGCGATTGTTTTTTCATACAAAAAGTAGTGTTTAATCAACACGGGAAATTCTTTTTCAAGATAACAAAAATGTTGAACTTATATATTGCCGAAAATTGTCAAAACAAAACTAAATGTAATATCGGTTTGAAATTCATAGAACGATACTAGAAAGGAAACTACCTTTCAGAAATGCAATCAACTTTATAATTGCACTGCCATCTGTCGGAAAAGTTTAAAAATATATAGAGTATATAATTATAAAAATTTGGCTTTATGGTACTGTTGGATGGCTCACCGAGATTAAACCACTTTTCGTCACAGGTCACAATTTTGTGAAGGAAGTCCTTTTTCTTGAATCTGGAGAGCAATGACACAATAATATCAAAGCATCTACTCTTATTCTCAGCGGTGAGTTCGTATCAGCCCATCACCTATCCTTTAGAATTTCCCTAGCAGGTATAAACGTTTAAAGATGGCTTGTTGTGTTACTCGGAGTTACTGTCCAAACTCTACTAGTGTACGACATAGATTTTCTCGCAACAGTGCCTTTAATTCTTTATCTTCTACTTTTTTTAGCTTTCCGAATGTTCTTCATTATTTAAGTCAAAATTTCCAATTCGGAATTGCTTAAACCAATTTCCACAAGTACTTTAATATCCTTTAAATCATGTCCTGAGCTTCTGGCGAAAAGAAGGCAATGCCTCAAATGTTGATCAAACGACATCGCGTCTACAACTGGTTTTTCTGGTTATATTCGCATTTAGGCTCGTATATTATAACTCGTTTTTTTTCTGTAATTTAATATAACTGTACGGTGAGAAAAAATCTGATCCTATTAGGTTCTATATTTGATGAAATGTAGGGATCGAGAATTAAGTATACGTCCTAATATATTACAACCAAACAAAAGGTTTCCTTGTAAATATTATCAACTAGTCATAAAAAATACATTGTTAATACACATAACTCCCGCTCAGGGACAGGCTGTTTATTTTGATATGTTCCGACCGATACAGAGTGTTTCAAGAAATTTGAAGAATTTGAAAAATTGATCGGCGATTTTTGTTCTTAAGATGAATCATAGATTATGATAACTAAATTTTTATCCTACTCAGAATTACCATCAGCTATTGTTACGTGTTAAGGGTTTATTTAAGAATAAATACTGCCTTAATCTGTGCTAATCTACAATTTAATCTCCATCGTTATTGACACTCTTCGCATATCTCTCTGACAAACTTTCTATTCCATTTTTGTAAAATGAGCGTGATTTTAAAGGAAAATATTCTTCGAGTGCAGTTTTGATACTCGTAGTAATTAGATCATCAAATTTTAATCAGTTGTACTATAAATAGTTTTTAAAATTCTATCATTATTTCTTGGTATTCCTTTTTCTTTGACACTTAGTATATCAATAGCTTCATGTATACGTAGTTATAATAAACCTTTTTCATTGTTAAACACGGTACTATGAGCCATAACCTAAGACATTTCAGTAGACGTGTACCCCAAATAAAAATGCATATTAACAATGCAATTAAAAATGTACGATTGAAAAACTAGCTCGACATATATTTTTTTCGTCCAACCGGTTTTTTTATTTATCAGGAACGACATTATTTAGATTACCAACAATGAGCCTTTGTGGTAGGTCAGGAACCTTTTATCAAGTCATGCCAATGCCGTTTTTATTTTCATAATAAACACTACGTTTTATTATTCTTTATTTGTATTCTACGTAACTTTGTATACAGAACGATTAGGAAATTGTCTCTGCATCTCGATTACGAAAGAAGATTTTGTTCAAAGATATATCATAGAATTTCCATGGAAGCGATGGATTTATTTCCTTTGTTTGCTTTAGATTAAAATTATATTTTCTAAGTTTTGGATCAAAACTGATTAAATCTTTCCAAATAATATTCATTTACCATTGAACATATTCCAATATATTATGCACACGTTACGTACAAGAAAGAAATAGATATCCATTAATTTGTAAGTTTAATACGAAAATAAGGTGAAAAGTGAGATATTTTTCCGATATATAAATGTATGATTTCAGAGTTGATTACATTTTCTAAAATTAGCTTCTTTCCTAGTAACGCTCCATGAATTTCAAGTCAATATGACATTTAGTTTTGCTTTGACAGTTTTCGAAAGCAGATTAATTCGGTATTTTTGCAGTCATGGAAAACAAATAAATGATATATATATATAATTCAACAGGACTTTTGCATAGAGAATCATAGCGCAAACCGAAGGAAAGTTAAAAAAGTATTATGAGATTACTTTCGATGTGTTTTTTTTCTTTTCTTTATTTGGGTTTTTTGCCACGATCTAAAACTCAAAAAAACATCAAAAATATCTGTTCTTATGTAAATAAAGAATCACTGGGTAAAAACAAAAAACCTAACGAAGACAAATTTTTCAGTGATTCTTTTTTGTAATAAATTTGCCTAACGAACAAAATTTTAAAAATATAAAACTGTTCTAAAAACGTTAACATCGGGAAGTATTCTCCTCCCGTTTTCAAAACAAATCTAAAAATAAATTATATTAATTTGTATAAATTCTGAAAGGAAGGAAGAAAATATATTTTTTGTATATGTCAATAATACTTACATTGACAATACGTTTTCAATGACAGTGACACTTTCATTCAGACATCACTTCCAAACTGTCCCATTCAGTTCGCTACTGAGAATACCGTCAACAAAATCAATGATGTCTAGTTGGCTTAACGAAAAGTGAAGTTAGGCAATTGTTGATATGATAATTATCTCGTACGAATGCCTACGGAACATTATACGAGAACATTGGAGCATGAGAAAGCTATCAGCGCAATAGGTTACTACTGCAGACCAAAAACGGAATCAAGTGGCCACTTCACAGCACATATATAAGTACAATTCAAAGGAGTTTATGCGGAGATTCATAACTGTTGATGAAACTTAAGATTTATCACTACGCGCCACAAATGAAGGAACAGTCAAAACAGTGGGTTTTGCCCAGAAATGCACCAGTCTATCTAAATATAAAATAAACAGATACACTAAATAAAACAGTCATATAAAATATTTTCATTTCTGTTCTGTTTTAGAACGAAAATTAGTCCCTAAGAACGCACTTTTAATAGTCTTAAACTTAAAATTGCACTATATTTGGATATGTAAATGTTATCTATGTACTCTACTTGCTCCACCCTCGGTACGCCACTGGTTTTACTTAGGAATCGTACCCCGAAACCGCTGAAGACGCTTCCATCGACCAGAAAGAACAGAGTCACTGTTTTCTGAAGAGTTGATGAGAAAATACTCACATTTTCAAGGAAAAAGTGCTGTTTCATCACGGAAATGCGCCGTTGCAACGGCAAATTAAATCAATTTTTGCCACGAATTGGTGTAGCATACATCTTATTCTCCAGAATTGAGTCCCTCTGACTTCTTTTTCTTTCAAACATGAAGAAATGTCTAACTGGAAAGAAATTCATATCAAATAAAGAGATCATCGCCTAAACAGAGGACTATTTTACAGAATTCGACAAACACAGGAGTACTGCATTTTGGAAACCATAAAAAAATTGCCAAATCATTAGATAAGTATCTCGAGTCAACGAGCTAAAGGAAGTAATGTTACCCCAGAACGACATTACGAAATCAAAAAAGCAAAACATGAAAAACAACCATCCGTAAATGCGCACCATCAGATTCTTCACACTGATTTAACCTGGAACTGAAATTTTCAATCACTAGCTAGAGCATCGCTCTTGGAATCGCATGGATTTCATATGTTATTCTTTGCTTTAAAACATTTAAGTTGGGTGGTAATGTTAAATTAGCTGGTGTTAAATCTGGACTCCTTGGTGGCCAGATGTCCCCTCGGCGACTAATCACTCTTTCAAGGACTAAATCTTGAAAAGCTGCTATAGAATCATTCGTGACGTGGGAAGTTGGTCCAACTTGTTGAAAAAATGTGTTGCGGTTGTAGCCAATCAAGAATTGCATTTCTGGAGTAAAAAAAGTCTAGATCATATGGTAATGACGTTCGGAATTAACAGTCTGAGCACGACCATTGTTATTCTCAAAAAAGTAGAGGCCGATAATTTATTTGCTTGATATGGCAGCCGAAACTACAACCTTAGGCGGGGGTAATAGTTTCTGGTACAGTTCCAGCGGATTGTCGGGAGCCTAATATCTGCAATTTTGTTTATTCACGTGGCCTTTGATGTGGAAATTCGATTCATCAGAAAACCATATGTTATTGAAGCTCTTAAAACGATTTTTCATTGTCGTGCAGAATTCGACTCGTTTAGCTGGATCATCGGGCTTCACCTCTTGCACAATAACAATTTTATAGGGGTGAAAATGTAAATGTTTGCGAATAATGCGATTAATCATGGATCTGGGCAAATGTAGAGAAGTTGTGTGGACTCGTAGAGACTGTCGTGGATCGTCTCTAACAGACTGGCGAACGCGGTCAGCAGTCGGGCTCGGTCTTGATGTGCTTTTGCGCCTAGTTGATTAATCCGGCATTTTGTTTCCAGGCTCTTTAAACTTACGCACCCAATGCTTGATTAAATTCGCATTAAAATGTGTCAGACATCTAACAATAGAGTAAGAATAGCTATTTTTATAAAACGCTCGTACGCAAAATGCCCCGTCAAAATGCACCGGTCAAGCGTTTGACACCACTGCTCTCCCCTCACTATCTGTGTTTGGCGCGTAACAGTCAAAATAAAAACAAAAAACATTCTGAGACACCCGTTATTTCATCAGCAATTAAACTATGATTCAATGTTATCATGTTAATTGTTAATCATTCAAGTTAAATTATTGATAACTGATAGCTCATAGTTGAGTCATTCTATGATACACAGTAACCATTAATAACAATTAAACTTCAAAACCGATTTAATCTCAGATGATTATTTTCAGATTAAATAATATCCTGATGATGATAACCTGGCAAGCAAAACGCGCGTCGAGAAGTTTAAAAAGTGGTTTTGTATTTAGTGGTAAATCTCTTCGTGTTTAGCGTGTCACACCGAAGGCTCCAATAGAAGAATTTACGTACTTGATAAGAAGTATTATCATTGACGAAGAACAAAATTGTTTTGCTCGGGTTTCTGTAAGAAAAGCAATAGCATACTGAATCGTTTATCAAATTATAACAAATGCTGAAACCTATATTTCTTTCAACGATATGCCGACATACTAAGAAAGTAGAGTATGGGTATTTGAAGGTGATTGAACGTCGACCACAGTGAAAAGAACATTCGAAGAAAAAACTAACATACGCTGTTTTCTTCAGAAGTAGAGGATTGGTGAAAGCTATTAGTTAAAAGGACAGAACTGTCACGACATCCTGTTATACAAATCATTGCCCGCTTAAAGTTCTTCAAAGCCTTTAAATAACGAGCTACTCCAAACTAAAATAAAATGTTTACCATAAAATATAGCAAAACGATCTGTAAAATAAAACTGATCATAAAATAATCAGAAGAGCTTCACCTTTATCTGAATACTTATTGCTAAGTGTAAGCTTCCCGAGAAGGTGAAAACTGTTCAATTAAATCCATAATACTGATCAAATTGAAATCAAACCATTTCATTCGGTATCAAAAAGCGAGATGTAAATATCCCTTTAAGTGAGATTAACATATGGTGGTTTAGGTAGTTTCAACGAACCATACGAGTTAAGAAGGAAGTGAAGAGAATGTCTGCATTTAAATGCGATTTCAAAAATTATAATAACAAATGGACTGGAGTGAAATACCAACTTAAGTGTGTTGAGAATGGTCGTAGATTTATCATAAATAACATTAAGTCAATGTACATTAGCTGAGTTGCTTTTGCTTAATAATTTTACAGCGAAGAAAGTCATATTTTTTATTTAATCACATTTAACTACCATAAACATTTATCTTTATACGAGGTGTGACTATTAAATAACGAGATTGACACTGTACATCATTTTATTTTGATTTCATACATATTTACTTATTATCAACTTCAATATACACTCCTCCTCTATCCCTACAACGCTCCGTGCGAATCTTCCATTGTTCGAAAACGTGCTGGAAGTCTTCTTTTGTCAGCTTCTTCAGAACGCATACCACTTTCTCTTTCACAGATTTAACATTTAACGAACTCAAATATTGTTCCTTTTAATATAGATTTTATCTTAGGAAACAGATAGAAGTCGCTCGGCGCAAGATCCGGCGAATAAGGCAGATGGTCTTACACTGGGATGCAAGTACATCATCCCAGTTAGAAACCTCTTGACAGACAATGACAGACAATGTGTTGTATTGTCTTGGTGGAGAACCCATGACTTGCCCTTCCCCAATTCCCGTCGTTTTTTCCTTATTCTTTCATGGAGTTCAGCAAGAACCTGAAGGTAGTAATGTTGATTAATAGTCTGACCTTCATTCCAGTGAAGGTACACAACCCCATGAATATTAAAATAAACATCATCATTGCTTTGAAGTTTGATTTGCTCATTCGAGCTTTTTTGTCTCTCGGTGAATTTGGGCTCTTCCAGTGCATGGATTGGCGCTTCGTTTCATATCATAAGAAAAAAATGTCGCATGTTATTATCCTTTCCAATAAGTTTGGGACATTTTCAATGGCATTCAAAGTGTTAATACAAACATTTTTGCGAGCTTCTTATTGTTCAAACGTGAGAATTTTGCGCACCATTTTGACACACCCTTTTTGCATGTTAAAATTCTTATGTAAAATTTGACGTACGTTCTTCATTTCTTCATTCTTTGTCAATTCCTACAGTTTCAGCAATCGCACAAATACTTAACCGACAGTCATATCGAACCAGATTACCGATTTTTTTCGATATTGTCATCCGTTTTTGACGTGGAAGGGAGACCCGGGCGTGGATCATTTTCAACGTCTTCTCGGTCATCTTGAAAACGCTGCTTAAACTACTCGAAAACACGTGCACGCGATAAACATTCATTGCCATACACTTCTTTCAATAAACTATATGTTTCAGTAGCGGTTTTTCCAAGTTTCAAGTAAAATTTCACAACAACTCAGTGCTCTATTGTTACACTTAATATTTTTCGGGCGAAACAAAAAAAAAACTCTAATGCGAACGAAAGCTACGGTTATACGGATTTGTTTCGTATTTCGAAAGAGAAGGCTTCACGCTAAACAGCTGTTGATCGTTGTCGTTTGGCGCATGCGTACTTCTTCTGTATTAGCGTCAGTCTCGTTATTTAATAGTTACACCTCGTAGATCGACGTTCTAGGATATTTAATTAATTAAAAAATAACAAGAAAACATAAAAGATGCGGAATAATCTTCTACGAATTAAAAGGAAACTATTTTATACTGACAAAAAAACTGGTAAATAAAATACAAATTTTTCGCAATTAACTATTTCATTGACGAAATATATTCTCTAACAAATCGATTACTGTAAGGTTGGTTAAAATTCTTTTGCTCAAGTTTTTTTTTCCACATTTTGAAAAGAAGCATTGAAAAAGCATAAAAAGTGTTTGTTTTGATTAAACCGATTCCCGGAATATATACAATGGTAAAAGCTTATAATAGGACTGAATAGGCGCTAAAAAATTAAATGAAGATGTAATTCTTGTGTTGATTTTTTTACATACCGTGGATTTTCTTTTTAAAGTTATATTTAAAGTGACTCGCTACATTAATTTTCTTTAATAATGAATTTCCAATTTACTTTTTCTTCGATTTGAAACTACTATAGTTAAAAAAAAATACTTGAGTCTTTGGAATACTTAGTATCACGTAACGTATTCACTGTTAAAAAAAAATACCTAAAGCCCAGTACTTGTTGTTGGTTGTACAACCAATACTTGGTTGTTGTTTTAGATGACACCTCAAACCACATTTTAGTCAGTAACTCTATTCATCTTCGGTACCACGATGACTAGTGGCAGCTAGGGAGTGCGTTGGGGCGCCGCCCCACCAGCATTTATCACAGTAAACAATTTTTCATAGCAAAACACCATATTTTATTTCCTTTCAGTTTATTTCCTTTAACTCATTAAGTAATTTTTTTTCACTCCCAAAAAGTAGATAGGAAAAAGTGGTAATCTGATGAAGCGAGTTCGAGGCTGTAAGGGAGAAGTTCAAAGTCAGCTTAGTTAATTTTTAAGATAGTCAAAAGTGTGATCTTGCAACTTTTCTATGGCTGACCAAAGCTGAAATTTTTTTCGGCCAGAACAGCTTGTACTCTCTCGAATTCAGCTGCGTAGATCTCTGAGTTTGTCGCACTACGACCAGGAACCAACCCAAAGTGAATTATTAGGGCCTGATTTTCCCCTATCTTCCAGACTTATTTCTCCTTCCCGAAAAATATTAAGTTAGAAATTCGATACTGAGTCAGTATTAAAGAACGAATTCCAACTAATAACATTTTTTATCTTGGATGTTTGGTATATAAAAATTACACTTCTTACTACCATATTTTATAGGCACTTCAGTAACAATCATTTGAGAATACATAAAACATAATGTCTATACGAAAAATAAAAGCAGCATTTATATATATATATATATATATATATATATATATATATATATATATATATATATATATATATATATATATATATATATATATATATATATACATATATATATATATATACAAATATATATATAATAAAAATCAATGTAACAATTATTTTCAGAACCAATTATCACAGTACATTCACATTATTGTAAATTAACGACCAATGTCAGAACAAATTTAATAATAATGCTAAAATGAAAAATGGTACAGTTTCCTGGGCAGAGCCAGTCGACATTTGACATTTCCAAATTATTAGTAGAAAATGGCGTGAATTTCAAATTATTCAATCGCAGTCGTGTTGAGAATATCTCTTCTCTTGTTTGTTAAGTTGTGTGCTATTTTA
Organism: Cosmopolites sordidus; assembly: GCA_031761425.1. Classification (NCBI taxonomy): domain Eukaryota; kingdom Metazoa; phylum Arthropoda; class Insecta; order Coleoptera; family Curculionidae; genus Cosmopolites; species Cosmopolites sordidus. Next base: position 988,553 of record JARFXV010000127.1, read on the forward strand.
AAACATAATTATGCCTCGGGTTCAACGACTATGGTACAAGGTGCGCCTTTTTCTTCGACATCGCTTGTAGGTGTCAGGAGATATTGCCTAGATGAGGAAAACCCGATTCGAAGGTGTGATTCATCCGTGAAGAAAAATATCTTTGACCAAACTTGCTTTTTATTTTTAGTTATACGAGGGTTAACTTTATATACAGGGAGGTTAAACAATAGGGATCCTAAATTTTTCTAAATTGCAGTTGAAAGTCATCAGAATTAAGCTGTTGCACTACGGTGATTTTAACCGACCACGGTTTTATTCCCAGTTGAGCAGAGCATCGCCAGGTTAATATTCCTTGAACTTTGTGTGACATATACACGGTCATTGTTTTTATTGATCATGTTACCACCACTGTGGTCAATAAAATGAGAATAGTGGTACATTATTAATATATTTGATTTAAATTCATTTTTACGTTGTACGTTTCTAAGAACATATTAATTTTAGTAGAAGAAGGCATACATGGTATTAGCCTGAACATAAACAATTACTTTATTTATAATTCTACGTTGATAAGATAATTTAAGAAAAATTACGTGTTCAAAAAAATGTTTATTGCAAACCATAAAAAAATTAAAATAAGTAATTCTCTAAAAATGTTTAGTCTATATAATTACCGAAACTTAGTACTTTGTAGCATCGTCATCATGGTCCCCATCTAAATGACTGATTGACATATTTTTGGCATGGAATCGATTATACGTCTGCATGTTGCAGTCTTGCCACAATGTCTTTTCCTTTGCTGTTTTTTAGCAAAGACGTTGTTTTAACTCTTTCCAAAGGTTCTCGATCGGATTTTGATCCGGGAACTGTGAAGGCCACTCTAACACTTTAATATACTTCCTCTCGAACCACCGCTTCACCACATAAGTCGAATTTTTGGGATCATTGTCTTATTGGGAGAAAACCCATTTATAATGGCATATTCTCTTTAGAGTAAGATAGAATAACTGTCATCGTATATCGAGAAATTGATATAAAATGGTGAAAATATTTATATATAAATTAGAAGAAACATTATTTTGATATTTTGAATAATTTTTATGTTTGCTATAGTGTGTGCTATATTAACTTATTAAATATTAAAAACGGAGATCAATAATGAAGTTTGAAATAATTGTTTGAAAAAAAATATCGAGGAAATAGGACTTGGAACGGATAATTACCGTGATCATTGGCAATTTTTTTCATTTGTTTATTTATAGTTACCAATTCCTATCCCGTTATAGTTTTAACGTCAGCAATGTTACAGCCAAAGTGCATTTTAATCGCTACTGTTTTTTATTATTGGTTTCCAAGGTTTAGAATGAAATATTTTTGTAAGTCTACCGCAATTAGAAAAAAAAACACAATTACACACAAATTTTATATTTTTATACATGTTTTAAGTCTAACCACATAAAACTCGAACTTAAAGCCACAATACAAAAATGCGAAAATTAATTATGCTGCTACGATATTTTTACTATGAATATTCATAGCAGAAATACCAATATTTGTGTTTTGTAAAATTTTAAATATTCATAGACGTACTATATAGAAAAGGCACACATTAGAATACATAGGTCACTACAAAAGATTCAGCACGCAATAAGAAAAATAAAACAAATTAATTAGTACAAATGGTTTTATTGTTATTCAACATATTCTCCTTTTGAATCAAAACACTTTGTGTTCGATTGAATCGATTGAAAAGAGTTATGTCAGGCAAAAATGGCGGTCTCAGAAACTGTATTTACGTAAGCACCAGTTTAACCTAAACTGTAATCACAGGGTTATCAATCAGCACCATATGGCGGATAAAAAAATGTTTTTCTCTCCAAAAAGTCAATTGTTTTGCTTTATTGGAAACTGATATTATCACGATGGAAATGACTTCCGGTAAAGAAATTATTGTATACCAATTAATATTGACAGGCCTTGGATTATTTAAAGCCATAGTAGTGACAGGACCAGAAAAAAACTTTAAAACATTCTAAAAATAAAATGCATATCCACATAGTGAAAACAGCATCCAAACAGTAAAATCTTCATCATCATCATTCAGCCAATGCCCATTCTCTGCAGGATGAAGGCCTCATGTCCTCCGCATGTCTCCAAATCGCATGGTCCTGAGTTTTCCTCTGCCATTCGAGTCCAGTATACTTGATAACCTCATCAGGCCACGGTTGTTTCGGTCCTCTTCCTGGACGGTTATGATCAAGCGGATTGCGAATTTATGATCAAGCGGATGATCCAGGATTGCTTTAGTCTACCTGTCGTCACATCGCCTCGCTATATAGCCTGCCAACCTCCATTTTAATTCCTTTGCTCGTTCGATAATGTCATATACTTTCATTTACTCCCTACTTCATGTGCAAGTCTTTCTGTTCTACCTTGTAATGCCCAGCATACATCTTTCCATTTCCCTCTGTGCTACCCAAAGTTGTTGAACTGATTATGATGTGATTATCTAGATTTTATTTTCGTATAGTATAACGGACAGGACGCACTGATCGAAGACCTTTCTCTTCAGACAAAATGGGAATTTGTTCTTAAACACTCTGTTTTATACATGCCTTTCCACCTTTCGGGCGGTTTCCCCTATATATATAAAGACGAAACGCGACAGAAAGTCCCGCGCAAAGATCAGGGAACAAACGAAAGTCTGTAATATTATTGGAAGAGTAAAGCAATTGAAATGGAGATGGGCAGGCCATATAGTGAGGCGATGGGATGACAGATGGACCAAGGCAATCCTGAAGTGGACACCGCTTGATCGCAAACGTTCGCGAAGAAGACCCAAAACACGATGGATTGATGACATCGTTAAGCAAGGTGTAGCATGAGGTAATTCTAATAAAAAAAAATGTTTTTTTTGTGTTATTTAGTTTTATATAGTTTGTTAATATAGTTTTACGCATATTTGTTTAAAATGTTAATTATTATGATACTTGGCGATTTCTGAGTAAAGAAAAACAAACTGTTTCACCGCATTATATACACAATTAGAAACATTTTTTTCGACATTTTTTTTTATTTTCTAAACATTTGTTTTACCAATTAGTGGGGTTGCTTTTTTAAGTCTACTTCCCATAAATAACCCATACGTGTAGATATTATTAACAAAACTCAAAAAAATGCCTACACTTTACCACAAAATACCCGCAATTACGTTATATATAAATTATTTTAATGAAATAGACAGTTCTCTGGCAATTAAAGTTTTAAATGTGTTGCATGCAATTAAATATATACTTAAAGCAAATTAAACAGGTATCTAAATCAAATGGTTTGAGATCAGGTAAAAATTGTGCTTACAGAATAGTATTCAATTAATTTTATTATATTTTGTTTTAAATTAATTTTAAAAAAATGACATCAAACCGTGTTCACATATTGAGGCAAGAGACATTTCAATCTGGTCGTCGACGTACAGTTAGAACTGTTAAATTAAATAAATAAATTATCCAATGCTTTCGAAAAAATTATGTCATATAAGATGTCATTTATGTCATATGTTATATAAGAGCATCTTGTTGAGTGACTGATTTTTTTCTTAAAAAAAGGATTACAAATTACACTCTTACAAAAAGGTGCAACGAATTATCAATCATGAAAAAACGAACGAACAGAAACGTCCGAATGCCTAAACTCAAATGGATTTATCACGAAATCCTGATTATGTCAATATAGTTATATATCGACACGCGTCGATAAACTAAAAGAAATTATTTGATATTTTGTGGTAAATCTGTTTGAGTTTAGTGTTTCGTACCAAATATTATAATGTAAGAATTCACATTCGTTTAATCCGGAAAATAACATAGGATAATAAAAGAAACTTCATTGAAGTGAATTTGTATAGAGCATAGAAGAAATGTCATAGAAGGGCCTTATTTTTGGAGCGAATCCATTGTATGCTAACTGAAATTTTATATTCTGATATTTATTTTATATTCCAACCAAACTGGTCTTAGACATATTCGAAGAGATTTATTCAGAGTTTGTGTGAGATGAATTTTCATATTACCAACATGCACTTTCATGCGTACTACTTTCCTTAATTGATTCCTTTCGATTACTTTATTTGAAGCAAAAGGAACATCTTTTTCTTCTTATCCTTCTTTACAAAAGAATCATGAGATATGAAAACATATTGCTTTTCGGACTACTTCTCTCCAGCGTTCTCTATTTCTGACTTCCTAGATTACATATTGGAGAGATGAACCACTTAAGTCTTTAATTTGGTTTGTCCATCTTTCTGGAGGTTTGTCGCGTAATCCAGAATCACATATCCGTACCACCAGTAAATTTTTAATATATATATATATATATATATATATATATATATATATATATATATATATATATATATATATATATATATATATATATATATTATATGCTGGGTATCATCAGACACCCAACTGCTGGGTTTCATAATCTCATGTGGAACACACAACAACTGCGTCTCTGCCTAAATGAGGCATATGTATGGCATATATATGCAGTGTTGCATATATACCCCATCCGATGGGAAGTCCGCGAAAATTATGGGTTGTTGACTGTGGATAGGGTCTTCCTATTCTTGACATGTCGGTATATATAAATAAGACTATTTTAGAGGTCGAGTTGCTCTTCTTACGTAACTTCTCCCATTATTTTCTATACTAAATACTCTTCTATACTAAATGTCAACGCCACTGATCTAATTGTTCTTCCTTCCTCCTTCCAGGTTTATGTGATATTCTTCTTTTTCTTTTACCTTATTTTCTCGTTTCATATATTTTTTTACCAGTTTTGTCACCTGTATATATCCCATCCACCTGAAATGATTTTGTATTTTTGACTCATTTGGATCTATATTTAATTATTCTTTGAATTCTTCGATTCGCATTTTATACATACTGTTCTCCTTATATATTTCGTAAGAATTTCATTTCAGTGCTATTAAATGTATTTCTCTGTTTTTATGTTTTGTTTAGCGTATGTTTAATTTTCTTACTATACCCATCTTTACTTTCTCTTTTTTCCTTAAAAATGGTATTTTCATGGTGCTGAATATGTTCCCTATCCCTTTATTCTAATTTCCTATCGGTACTTATCACTGTTCCTAGATATTTAAATATTTGTACTTGTTCCGGTTGTTTTCCTTCGATTCTGATATCTTGCTTTACAGCTTCATCTGCCATTATCAGTGTTTGTCTTTTCAATATTCATATTTGTATTAACCTTTTTGAGCTGTGTGTTTAAAAGGTCTATTTTATATTGAAGTTCTCATTTCGTCTGCTACTATAGCCATATAATCTGTGGAATACAGTTTTGTATTTTTTAGAATTTCGAGCCTACCTACCATAAAGCGATTTTCTCACAAAATAGAATGTTTGAATTCTTCATTTTATTTTATTTTTTCGTCAACGTAACGTCGTCGCAATGATAATCGAAGGCTCATTGATATTTTTACCGTACCTCAATGCAAATAACCTACGCGATTTTTCCTTGAGATGTTATAATTTTATTATGCAGTTTTATTCATTATTTTGTCGCCGTAGCTTTTTATACACAAGGCCACTTGACGTCGGGTGACTGTACTGCAGTTCGGTCCGTACGCATTTATTTTTTCAGTTTATTTTCGAGGCCCGTACTTGCATTTTTCAAGAACGCTAACATTAAGACCGTTCGAACGCAATATCTAATCAGTATCGTAACAAAACTTCATCTAGAACAATGTTAACCTGTATTTCTTAATAAAATTACATTATATTGTGTAATATAGTTTACATATATGATTCTTTCAAGTAAAATATTGCTTGAAATTATTATATAGGGGCAGTTACACATATGACCTCTGTAGAAATCGAATTCCCTAAAATGATGCTCATAATAAATCCTTTATCAGAAATATCATGGAATGTGAAAATTGTTTCATGACACAGAGGGCAACTGTGTAACAGTAAAACTAAAGAAAGTCTTAACCAGATTATTTAAAATGCCAGAATAAATATGAGGATGACACACAAATATGTGAAATGGAGAATATTTATATATTTCCGTATTTCTCGTTGGTGCCATGCTGGTTCCTTCAACCGCCACCAGAGTAGCCAGTGAAAACCACTGAAGGAACCCCCTGAACATAAAACTATATAGATCATTTTCGAAGGAACCAAGATGGATCTGTTTCATCGTCGTCGTCGTATCTTTTTTCCTTCCAAATTAGATTCAACTGCTCTTCATGTCTGTATTTTTGAATATGCCTCAATGCCTTTGAATGCCTTGAAATGCCTTTGAATATGCCTCAACCATCTCAACCTTTGCGCCTTAATAACTCCCAATATTTCCTGTTCGGTAAATAGTTATCTCAATTCTTCCTTAGTTCTTCTTTTCGAATGATCTCCGATCATTTTACCTCCAGTGTGGTGTGTGCGTTGGTGCGTATATATTTGTGAACAGTTTATTTTAAGTACTGAAAATTACTAAGGTACGAGATATCACTCTCGTTTACAAGAGTTCCAGTTCCAGGCTCGAAAGAGTCTCTCTCGAAAGAGTCTCTCTCGAGAATAATCCTTGTAAACCCTAAAAGAAATCTGTAGCATATATATATATATATATATATATATATATATATATATATATATATATATATATATATATATATATATATTACTTAACATATAGTAATAATTAATACGATCAAATAAACCTGACTTTGCTTCTCTTTCATACAATCGGAACGTTTCAAATTTAGTGAGAAGGATTTAAAATTTAAGTAAAACTCTTGAATCTGAAAAATATTCTCTTTGACCCTAGACAAAATTTCCAAAAACTCCATGAAACGAAGTAAATATACTCATAAAGGAAATGTTAAATCTCATTTTAGCATTATGATATAATTATGTATTTTAAATCAATGGTTCAGAATCTAGAAATCTTGGAATATTGGAATATATAATCTTGAAATTCTTCTCAGTCCCAATTCCCTTGAATAAAATTTCAATTATTTTTGAAATGTTCCGATTGTATGAAAGAGAAGCAAAGTACTGTTTACTTGATCGTACTAATTATCAATATATGTTAATTAACTGTATTTTTAAATAAATATAGTACAAACGAGACACAGTTCGTCTAGTCGTCTACTACCTGTATCTAAAAATACAGTTAATTATAATATTATGTATTCTAATTGTATGTTGAAGTTTATAAAACGAACCACGGTCAGCTACCAATTAACCCCGGTTAGCACTCTACTTGAGCTATCAACCCCTGATTTTGTTCTCTAAGTTTAAGTTTGTCGAGAAGCCCACCGACGGTGTGTATGTTAGAATTTTTCTTCCGGGTTTTTTCGTTTCCCCAAAATCTCATCTGGCATCTTCAAGTCTTTGCTCTCTTCGTAGACAGCTTCGAACTGACCTGACAGCTTCTGAACTCAGTTTGAAGCTGCCTACCAAGAGAGAAAAGACTTGAAAATGCCAAATAAGATTTTGGCGAAACATCGTTAAGAATATGAAAATTCCTTAAGCGAACAGATTAATATATATATATATATATATATATATATATATATATATATATATATATATATATATATATATATATATATATATATATATATATATATATATATATATATATATATATATATATATATATATATATATATATATATATATATATATATTAAATATATTAATATATTATATATTAAAAAAATCAAGAGAATCAGAAGATTGTTTAAAAGTTGTATTTTATCGTGAAACCGTTTTTTATAGACTGCGTTCTAACAACCTTCGATTTCGCTTAATTTTTCTTCAAGAACGTTTCGATATTTTTGTTTTGTTTATTCTGTTATTTAAGGTTTTGTATATACATACGCTCTTACACATGCATGCACGTCGTGGCGGTCTCAAGGCAATTTTTATTTAAACTTAAGGGCAGACAATTGCACATTGGTTTTTTTTTAAATAAAGCTAAGTCAAGATCGACCCACTCGCGTACTTAAAATATGTATTTTTCTTTGTTCCCAGTTCAAAGTGGAACATGGGTGACCTCGGAACCTCTGATCTCTGAAAATTCATATTTTCGCGTATAAAACTTGTTGAATTGATAATGAACCTAAACGAGTACGTAGTATTATGATGTTCTCGAGGTATTAAAGAAATGATTGCATCTTTCAACTCCTAATCCGATAATTGCTATCTTTTTGCTTGTTTTTTGCCAATGATCCTTGATTATTTATATATATATATATATATATATATATATATATATATATATATATATATATATATATATATATATATATATATACATATATATATATATATATATATATATATATATATATATATATATATATATATATATATATATATATATATATATATATAAATATATATATATATATATATATATATATATATATATATACGTATATATACATACACATATATGTATATATACACATATATACACATATATATATATATACACATATATATATATATATATATATATATATATATATATATATATATATATATATATATATATATATACACATATATATATATATATATATATATATATATATATATATATATATATATATATATATATATATACACATATATATATATATATATATATATATATATATATATATATATATATATATATATATATATATATATATATATAACTATTTTTTCTACTCTTCCAAGACACAATCAGCGCATCTATGATGCTAGTCGCGGTCTATAGGCTTTAGTTTTTGCGTGAAATGAATAATATAGGTGAAGATATTTATGCAAAATTCACCAAAAAAACCACATGATAGATTAAGTTGCTGTGATCTTAAACTTGACATTTTCGGCCACTCTTTTGCAAACAAGCTTTTGGCATGAACGTACTGGACCGCCATTTTCTTCAATTTTTTTTAATATGTGGCTTCAAATGGCGTTCACGAAGTGTTTTCTTTAATCGAAGAAACAGGAAAAAATCACATGGTACCATATCTAATGTATATGGTGGTTATGAGATGGTATTTGTTTGATTTTTAGTGCGATAGTGCTTTATCATGATTCAAGACCCATGACTTGTATTGTCACAAAGCTGGATATTTTTTCGAATGGATCCACTGACTAATTATTTATTAATTGTTGGAAGGAACTCTTACTCTTAAGGGACAATACCACGACAATTGAAGAAAACATTTAACACGACTTTGATTTTTACTGACTTTGACGTGGATTTTTCAGTTTTGGCTCATCTTTAGAATGATACTCGCTTAATTGTTCAGCTATTTTTGAGTAAAAAGCATAAATTCATATTTCCTCACTAATAATTATGTATTGTATAATGTCTTCATTCAACACAATGGTGTTTTTTAAACAAAAATCGGAGTTTACAGAACAAGACGTGAAGATTCCGAAGACAAGCCTAAGGTGTCCTTCAGAAGTAATTGAATTGATCCTAAATAAAATTCCAGTCTACAATATTTTTAATACTCAATCAACAATTATTCAGTATAAGATCATTAATTTTGGTTATGGATTCTTCATTATGTGATACAGAGGCTTTTCTAGTATTAAAGTTCTTGTACCATAATACTTTCTTAATATTTTTAATGCAAATGTAATGCATTTTTTTATTGATAAATCTTTTCATTTTAGAACATCACTGACAAAAATATTTAACAGTTATAAAAGACGCTATAAAGTCTAACTTAACAAACGAAATGATATGAAACTTTTATCAGACGGTAGTAACAGTAAACTTAAAAAACAAATGGTTGTATCAATACGCAAAGCGCGCGAATTTTAAAAATTAAATTTTCCCTACTTTCTGATCATAGTGGTTTACCTAAAAAAGTCTATCAAACTAATGTTATTTCTTAAAAAAGTCAGTGCGCTTTGTTTATAAATAACTAAATAATTGTTAAAGTTTAATGATGTAATCTGTGTATGGAATAAATCAAACAACATATTCAAAAATTATGATCAAAGACTTGACGTAATTTTGAAAATAATCCTGATCTAGTTTTGTCCGAGTGTGTACTTGATTTTCTATCCTATCATAAGAAAACAAAATTTGAAAAAAGTCCATTGATTATCTCTCAATTAAATTCTTAATGAGCGTTTAAAAGTTCCATTTATTTTTGTTTTTTTGAATTTTGGACTCGCTTTCATAAAAGGAAACCGCAACAAACAAGAATTATTTGTTTTCATTATAATTGATTAGGTTTTGGAACATTTTCCAAAGTTTTTCAAAAATTTTGATAACTATAAATTAAATATGTTTTTGTTTAAAGTTTACTTGTATTTTTGAATAAATTTATCAACAACGTGCAGTGTTTAAAACAGTACTATTGAATGCGATATTTTCAAATAAATCTTATTGAGAAATTTCTTTAATTACATAGCAGAATTTTACACGCATTGTTACAGATTAAACGTATAATATTCAGACCATTATAATACATTTTTCTTTTATTAATTAAATCGAATAGTATTGGGAAATAAATCCATTCAGTGAACCGTCGATGAAATTGTTTCCTTCACGTTTAATTAGCACAACAACACTTCTGAGGCATTTGAAAGCATAAAATTGAATTACCTATAAATTAGCATTTATTATAACCTATCACAAATTCATTTCTAACTCTACAATCGCTGATAACTTCACCGAGATATCTCGTTTTCATTTTATATGAAATACCGGGCGTTAACAAGAATTTCCTTTATTAAGGCCATAAATGTTTTGCCCAGTTTTCAAAGTATTTAATAAGTTTTCTCAAATTCGGAGAGATTTACCACTAAACACTAAATTACTTTTTTAAACTACTCGACGCGTATTTCGATAACCATGTTGACATTAGCAGCAGATGATTCAGTCTTAGGAGAGAATTATCTTAGATTAAATCGTCTCCTGATGATACTAACATGATTAGCGAAACGCGTGTCGAGAAGTTTTAAAAAATTATTTGGTGTTTAAGTTTAGTGTTTCACGCCAAAGGTTCCAATAGAATTTAAGTTTTTTTCAAATTTCTTTTTGTTTGGGCGTACCAACTACAGAGCGACTAACTAAAATCTTCCTTATGTTAGCCTAGTTTTGACTAGGCTGGCATGACCTAGACAATATTCCTTGTAGGATTTTGCACATTTTAATAATTATTTTACCATAATCAGATAATCCGAGCATTTCAATAAAGTTATTTTCAGTTTTAAAAAAAATCCAATACACTTCACCCATGTTTCGTGATTTTGTTACAAATTTCACACATTGATCTGCTTTTTAATATATTTATTTCTATCGCATTTCGGTAAATTTTATTACATAACTCCAAAATATCCCCAATTTATCGGATATTTTGAATTCCTTATATTTTTATCTATAACGTTTAGAAAACTATTTTAATATTCGATTTCATATGTTAAAGGTTTATTCAAGGTGCAACGAAAAATGTTTCGACGTAGCTCATCTTACAATTCAATCACGTCAGCATTGACCTCATCATTTGAAGTGAATCTTCATATATCCACTTTTTCATCCATCTTCATAATCCACAGATATAATAATCTCCAAGTGATGTTTACATGGTGCTTTCGAGGATGCAAAAAGTGCATTGAGAAACTTCAAACAAGCAGTTTGAGATTGTGCGCAAAATTTCCCTAAATAAAATGTTCACATCAAAAATTCCAGTCGTCAAAAATTCAACTTTTTAAAAATACTGCACGCTCTTGTTTGAAGAACCCGAAAAAAATTGTTGAGCTTCAATTGGGGCGTTTTGATATTGCACCCTCCAACTACCATATATCCCGGTCCATTCAAAATAGTTTAATGAAAATCTTTTAAAATAAAAGAGGTTAAAACCAAACTGTTGACATTTTTTGGCAATAAAGATGCAAATTTTTGGCAAACATGCATTATGGACCTACCATTACATTGGCAAAAAGTTGTAAATAATAATCATAATTACATAATAAACTAAATAAATATTTACACGAACTCATAAAGCGTTTCTCTTTCTGTTAAAAAAATCCCGAAAAAATCTACAACTTTCGGGGCAACTCGATATATAGCGTTTTCGCAAACGATATTTTAAATGACAGTTTAAGAAGGTACGAGCTAATCTTATGGAAAAAAACGAGTTTCCAAGTCTAAAACTAGAAATTCTGTAATTATGACAAAGGATGTGTAATTGCTTTATTATGTTAGCAGTTAATATGCTCAAAATTTGAAAATTAACCATCGTCTAGTTTTTTTAGAAAAATTATATTTTCATCTGTTCTTATACACAGTCACTTTTGATCAAATTATTTCCGCCACGGATTTTTCTATTTTTTTACTATTAATTTTCCAACTTTATAGAATAAAATATTACATATGATAAAGTTTAATATTTGCAGAATGTTGTTATATATGAGTAATATCGGGTTACCTTTACTTTTTTCTCAACTTTCGATTACTATTAACGAAACACTCGGCAAAAACGTCGCGCAACCAGCTGAGAAAAAAAACAGATAAAGTTACAGCTAAAATGAGAGATCGCTATGTGTGACATTATTGAATTTGAAGTTAAAAAAAAAATTCTTACATAATTTATCTTTGTATCTAGGATGCAAATTTTCTATCTTGTAGCGTAAATGCTCTTACATATACACAATATACACTGATATATATATGTTGAACCGCATAGATTAATAATAACGGAGTCAATTCGTTACTTTTTATAAATAAATAATAATTTATTAATAATTATAAAGTATGCTTTTTTTTGGTATCATATCATAAATAAAAATTGTGAATTTCTGTAACTATTTAACTTTTAGGAAAACAAAAAAATGTCATCATTATTTTAACTCATAATTAACGCTCCTACTTCCTTAAGACCATAAAAGTAAGGCCTTCTCGTTAACTGAACATTCTTGATTTGATATGTAATAATAAAAAACAATTGATTTTATAGTAACAGTGATTATGTCAATATCTTTATTTTTATTAAATTAGGTTACCAGAAGTTCTAACAATAATACTAATGATACCAACAATACTCCACCGTGCAAACAAATGAAGTGCGTTTCTTCATGCCCAACCCATCCGCATCTAGTCGATCGCATATCTCCCTCCTCCTTTTCTCCTTCTTATTCTTCTTCTTCTTTTTCATCGCGCGCTTCTTACCAGTCCGTCTCTAAATATGCTAAACGCCCTATGCACTCATCTTCCTCTCTTTGTCTTGTCGATGATCTCAACGCCGTTCCATCTGCGTCTCGATCAAGCCAAGATTTGATCGATAGCGATCCCGAATAAAAATCGATAATCTAAAATTCAAATGGAAATTGCGAAGAGGGAAAAAACGAAAATAAACAACAATATATCATGGTGTCCTGTGGTACAGAGTATGTCCGACTTGGATGTTAAGAACGCCCTCTTTAGACAGCGGCGGTACACAAAGATTATTTTTAGTTGCAAAATTTATATTTTAAAACATAAATATTTAATGATATTAGAATGAGTATGATATAAAGTTACAAAACCGGCATTTAGTCCTGTAACCCACGTGACTAGTAACCTTGAAGAGATTTACCACTAAACACCAAATCACTTTTTGAACTGCACGTCGCACGTTTCACTAATCATGTTAGCATCATCAGGAGATGATTTAATCTCATGATGATTTAATCAGATTAAATAATCTCCTGATGATGGTAACATGGTTAGCGAAACGTGCGCCGAGCAGTTCAAAATAAGTAATTTGATGTTTAGTGGTAAATCTCTTCAAGTTTAGTTTTTCACACCAAAAGTTCCTATAGAAGAATTGATCACGTGGCTTGTGTTGGACTTTAGTTTTTATGTTGAATTTTTAAAAGTGGTATCATTTATCACCAAAAGTATTCTCCTAGATCTGTCGGTGTAGGATTTTTATTAGTTTCCGTGCGTTCTGAGCAACAAAAAATATTTTTAAAGCGCCTTTTAAACACATTTAATTATTTAAGATAAATACATTTTATTGTTTCCATTTCATTAACAATATTTTCAATAAAAAAACTGTAACATGCGCATTTCTTCTTCCCTTTTCATTTCGTGGTATCTGTTAAGATGTAATTATTCTAACATTTTTTTTTATTACTTTAGGTACAAAATAACGGGTGTCAGAATGTTTTTCGTTTTTGTTTTGACTGTTCGGGCTAAACATTCAAAGTGGGGAGGAGGAGGGTGGTGTCAAACGCTTGACGGGCTTTTTAAGTTTAGTAGGTATGGATCGTTTCACGGGATCACAGCGCCCATTTTGCGTGCGAGCGTTTTATAAAAATAATAATTCCTACACTATTGTTCGACATCTGTACAGGACACATTTTAATTTAGCGACTTATATTCACGATTTAAATTAAAGAGCAAAGATTACATTTCAACTTGTTATTGTGCAAGAGATGAAGCCCGATGATCCAGCTAAACGAGACCAATTCTGCAGGACAATGAAAAATCGTTTTAGGAACTTCAGTAACATATGGTTTTTTAATAGATCAAATTTCCACATCAAAGGCCACGTGTATAAAGAAAATTGCATATATTGGACTCCCGACAATCATCTAGAACTGCACCAGAAACCATTACACCTGCTTAAGGTTGTGGTTTGGGCTGCCATATCAAGCAAGAATTAGCCGCCCCTACTTTCTTAAGAATAACCGTGGTCGCGCTCAGACTGTTAATTCCGAACGTTATTACCATATGATCCGGACATTTTTGGCTTTAGAAATGCAAAACTCAATTCGCTACAACCGCAACACATTTTTCCAACAAGTTGGAGCAACTTCCCATGTCACGAATGATTCTTTAGCTGCTCTTCACGATTTATTCCCTGAAAGAGTGATTAGTTGCCCAGGGGACATCAACTGGCCACCAAGGAGTCCAGATTCAACAGGTGCAAATTTTTTCCTATGGTGCTACTTAAAAAGTAAGATTTTCAACCAACTACCACCCAACTTAATTTTTTTAAAGCAAAGAATAACAGGCAAAATCCACGCGATTCCAAGACCGATGCTCCAGCGAGTAATTGAAAATGTCAGTTCCAGGGCAAATGAGTGTGAAGAAGGGGATGGTGCGCATTTACTGATGGTTGTTTTTCATAAATAGAAATTCAAAAACTACTCTGTAATTTAACAGCAATTTAACAACTTTGAATTAATTCTGATGTTTTATTTTTGAAATATCAAAAACCAAAAACATTCTGAGGCACCCTTTATGTAGGACTGGCCAAATGTTATGTTTATTTTCGTTATTAATGCTATACTGTGCATATAATTAAAAGAAAAAGATTATTTATAAAAACCGAAATACACGAAGAAAATTTGTGATTTCGTGTTAATCATTACCAACATGTCGTATTGGTTGCCCATAATTTACAGGTCACGTGTGTTTCGGAATTAACTGAAAGCTCTGTAGTATAAGTATTAGAATCTTTGAAACCCATTTAACGCGGTCTCTGAAGGGGCGTTTCACTAACCACGTTAGCATCATCAGACAATTAAATATAAACTAGTTAAAAACAATGCCAGTGTTATAGATATATTTTTATTATTCCTATAAATGGTCGTGTATAATAGTTTTTGTGGTATTCCACGGTCTTTTTCTTCTTGAAAGATTAACGAACTATTGCTCAATTAGGGTTACTCTTTATATGTAGCTTATGAAGTATTTTTAATAATATTTTTAAATAGGTTTATTTTATGCATTGAAAGTTTCCTGATCTTTAACATTTACCGCAATTGTTTTGTATTCTAATCTATAGCTTTCTCTACTATTTGTTTCGACCGATTATGGAACAGAATGATTATAGACAAAAAAAGATATACACCATACTTGGTAGTTGACATTTTCTGAGTATAAAAGTACAATTAATCTAATAAAATATACCAGGGTTTTGAAAAAATACTGCTATATATATATATACAGGGTGTCCGGAAAAAACGTTGAAATATTTTGAGAGGTGACTCTAGGTATTAAAACATAAAAAGTCCCTATAAACATACCCCAAAAATAGCTCCTTAAAGGGGCTGGACCCCCTTAAATGGGAAACTTTTTGCAGTTTAAAAATTTTAAATCTAGATTTTATTTCAAAAATGGTCTAGTTTTACGAAACGCCTAAGACAAAGATTAACAGTCACAGCCGCCTACTTGATTATTATGATGCGTTTCGATATCCATGTAATCGTGCATCGATTTAGAAAAAGTCAGTTTTTTGGAAAACGGGCTATCCTAACGAAATAAAATAAAAGGACCTTTTTATCTACAAATTTTTGCGATTCAATAATTTATTTGAAAAATAAAAAAAAACAAACAAAAAAGGTATGGCAGCATTTACCAAATAATAAATTGACTAAAATATTCAATTATTAACACAAAAAACGTTTTTCCATTCCAATTTATTGAAGTATACTGAGTTTTGCCACTTTAGCATAAACTGTTTCGAAAATATTGCGAAAAAATTATCTTCAGAGTTCCCCCTTTAAGGAGCTCTAGCCCCTTTAAGAGGCAATTTTTGGGGGTATGCTTGTAGGAAATTCTTTTATGTTTTAATCCCTAGAGTCAGCTCCCAAAATATTTCGACATTATTTCCGAACACTCTGTGTATATATATATATATATATATATATATATATATATATATATATATATATATATATATATATATATATATATATATATAGTGTTAGATTTTCCAATAAGACAATAGTAGTTGAGTGTCAACAGACGCCCAACCGTTGGGTGTGGAACACACAACAACCTGCGTCTCCGCATGGGTTGTTGGCTGTGGATGTCTCCCTATTCTTGATGATATGGTATATGTCGGCGCCCTGAAGCAACCAACAAAAGTGTTCATATATATATATATATATATATATATATATATATATATATATATATATATATATATATATATATAGGTTCGTGACTGGTTGAGACGAACCTCGCGACAGTAAGCACCGAAGATGCCAAATGAGATTTTGGCGAAACGTCTGCAAGCTCCCGATAGGGACCAACCCGACAACCGGATGTACTCCCGGAAAAAACCCAATACATGTTTTTCCATCCGTGAAACAGTACGCACAAACATACATATATATATATATATATATATATATATATATATATATATATATATATATATATATATATATATATATTATATACTTTTTATATATATATATATATATATATATATATATATATATATATATATATATATATATAAAAATATACATGTGTGTGTCGGTCCGTTGATTCTGTGAAGAGTCACAACGTTTCGCCAAAATCTCATTTGGCATTTTCAAGTGTTGTCCGCTTCGACTGAAGAGTCCAACTGATAACTTAACTACTCAATTAACTGTTATTAACTAGTTAATGAATTGAAAAATCGAAGCCATGGTATTCTTAAAAATTCCTACGATGTTGATAAATCTTGTTTCACAAAGAATCATTTAACAGCAAAATATTCCGTGAGCTTGCACGTGTATTCGATATCAGGGAAATTGTTCTGTAGTTTTCTAACGTCCTTTTTTAATAAATTGGAATAAATATAAATATAGTCCAGACGAACGGCGGTTATCCTGTTCAAGAATATTCCCCAATCTTGCTTCTAATATCTGTCTTCAGTTGGTATATTCCTAGAGGATTCTTGGTTTTTAATTGTGGCAATGCTTCTATGATTTCTTTTTAGTATAATTGGATCTGTCTCAGTATGTTACTGCTTATTTTTGGTATGTTGTATTTCTAAACTATATTGTATACAGTAAACAGGCGTCCCTAAAATGTGTTATTAACTGGCACATATTAATATCTCAGAAGTTTCTTTTTGCAAAATGGGAATATGGAGCTAGAAATATCTAGTACTCTAAATAAATCAACAAGAATCTATTGTTCACTAGGCTCAAACGCACAATTCAAAGAAAATGGTATAGAAGAAAAATATGAAATTGCAGAGGAAAAATAATGGTGGGGGTGAAATTAAATAAATCTCAATGAGGAGAAAATGAGTTTAAAAATTGATTGAATCAAGGGTAAATGGACTAGGGAAGAAGAATGGTTAGGATTCGCCATGTTAATTTGTATGCCAAATTTTTTCCAGAGTACCCCTGTACGCCAATGACCCTCGCTACCACTGGCATTAGAAAGAGAGAGATAGTACGCCGATGCAAAAGAGAGCCAACTTTCGCAGTTTTTTTCATTTTATTTTTATTTATTTTAAACTGCGAGCCTTTTTCAAAGTATATTAACCCGGAGCGGTCCAGGCCCGTCGATGGCCTGAGCGCTATTTGCGCGCGCCCATTTTTCAGCTGGTCGACTGCAAAACCATAACCTATCTTAACTTTGAAAATGTTGTTTGTAGATTTAAAAATAGCATTTAATCTGGTACGACTCGCGGAAAAAATAACCGAGCCGAGAGAGAAAAAAAAGAGAGGATCGTTAGGACGGATTGTGTTACACTGTGTGTAGTTTGGCTGTATCTGGTTCTGTTGTTTTAAAGTTTTCAGTCTATTTTGTCGATACCGAAGCACGTGATATTTAAATCGTATATCTTATTCAGACGATATCGATATACTTGACATTTAGCGGCTTTTTATTAGATAAAAAAATGTATTACTGTTGTATATAATTGCTATAATATTGACACTTTGTTGGTATCAAGAAGAATCATAGATTTAAGAGGAGAGATTGTCTAAGTTATAACTATGTGTGAGAAGTTTCTCTCCATTTCTCTTGAATAATTAATGCTTGCAGATTAAGTTTAGTTCATGGTAAATTTCTGGCTATAACACATTTTTCAGGTGCATTTTGCACCTAGAAGATGCATTTTCGATAAGATTTGTATAAAGTATCAAAGTTGGTATATTATTCAACCAATTGTTCACAATGTAAGGTCAATATGAACGTACAACATACACCGTATGACTAGTGGACAAGGTGACTGGCTGAATCAATGATTAACCAACAGCGCAATGCTTAAATTCATAAAAGTATTATATAATACCACATTTATGCATTCACCATGTCAAGGTATGCCACCTTCATTAGGAATGACAGGAAACTTGCAAGTACCTTTTGTGTATCAGTTGAAAAAAAAGCCCAATGAAACAACTTGTTTAGACTTAGTTTTGCTTTAAGATTAACAAATATGCAACAAAAATTATAAATTTCAAACTTTTTACAAAATGTTTAAGCAGTTTGTGATTTCGGGATGACCAAGAAAATATATACTAAAACAACTTACTTCATAACAAGAAAACAACGGGGTGAAATTTTTCAAAACAGTGTTTGTGTACCTGGCAGGCCCATCAAGGAGTTCATAAGCATTTCCAAATCATCATTTTAACGAAAATTTCGTGGAAAAAAACTTAGTAGTCTCAACCATGCATATTCACCTGATTTAATCTACTGCAAGTTCTGGCAATTTCCAAAACCGAAACTGGCGATGAAAGAAATGCTGTTTAAGCCGTAACGACAGCTTTAGAGATGATTTCTAAAAATGCTTAAAAAAATACTGCTTTTACCATTGCATTAAGTCACAGATAATCAGTTTTGAATTAATATAAATCCTATATTGTATTTCATCTGGCATCAGTTATCTTTTCTTATGGACAAACTGTGTAGTTTCATACATAAAAAAAACAAAGGATAAGGAAAATAACTTTTTTCACTGCTGTTGCATACTACTAGTCTTAAAAAAATAAATTAATTAAATATAATTTGGAAAAAATTCTGTTTCTTATTTAGATATTTTAGAACGCAAATCCATTTCCGTTATTTGTTTTTTTTTTTTTTTTGAAAATGTATCCACCTTATTCGACCGATCTGACACCATGTGCCTATTTTTGTTCCCAAATCAGAAAATTCCTCATTTCCATTTTCTTTTTAGACAACCTGTATATAAAGTTATTACATGGCGATATATAATATTTCTATGCTTCAATAGCCAATCTCTGAACAAAAATGACACAAACAACGAAGTATGCCATTATCGAATAATTTTCTGAAACCAGTTTCTTACAAGGAAACTCTTGCGTTGAATTTCTCGGCTTTCTGCGAAATCATTATAAAAATATGATTTAAATTTCTTCCAGATGCCTGCAGTAGCTCGATATTTTTAAAACTTTTTCTTCAGCCTTGTTCATGGAACAACTATTTAATTATTGTAAAACATATAACGTAGTGTAAAATTAGATATTAA
Organism: Cosmopolites sordidus; assembly: GCA_031761425.1. Classification (NCBI taxonomy): domain Eukaryota; kingdom Metazoa; phylum Arthropoda; class Insecta; order Coleoptera; family Curculionidae; genus Cosmopolites; species Cosmopolites sordidus. The sequence continues at coordinate 1,008,795 of JARFXV010000127.1, forward strand.
AGTGGAATGTTTCTTAATATATTTATAAACATAGCTGTGTACTTATATATTAGTTTTCTTCAGGTATAACTTTCAGAGATTAAAGTTTTCCAAATATCAGGTTTAGTAACTTTCAAAATGGTTCTGTTCAACATGAAACTTTAATATAATATTAGCACCTATCTTTATTTAATCCGATCATTTTCTACATAAGTCTTTGACATCTAGCTATCTTAATCTATCAGATCTTTAGTGTAGTATTATACAATCAGTATTATACAATATTAAAGATGACAGTTACTATAATGATCAAAAAGTAAGGTGATTATATTTTAAAAATTTGCGCGCTTTACGTATCGATAAAACCATTTATCTTTTAAGTTCGTATGACCGCCCTTGGGACCAGACAGAACTTTTTTAATAATTTCGCTTGTAAAGTATAAAAAACATTACAGCGAGTTTTGTAATTAATTAAAACATTTTGTTGGCGATTTTTTTATCAAGACATTGTAGACATTAACGTTCAGATTTACTGCCAGAACAATTAATGCTATTTGTATCACGATTGAAGCTCTGGTAAATTAAAAACAGTTAATATTTTAGAAAATCCGGAAATAGTTCATTTATATTTATCGCCTTCTTGTACCTCATCTCTAGGAGTCCTTGGTTAATTTAGAAAGCCAGAAAAATGTAATAAACAAGGCTAACCTTAAAATGGCTGAACTCTTAAGATCGTATAGGAGAATATATCCGAAGGGTGTCAATAATCCGTCGGCGCCCAAAATAGTCGATTCATGTACCCAAAATCGACTCTTTATGACATTGTTACGGAATATTCCGCTTTAAAGATGTCCGAAACTCGACAACTAATGGCCATTCAGAGATCGACCTACAAAGATCCCAATCGTTTTTCTGAAAAGAGCTCATGAGCTAATTTAAGAGAACAGGTTTAAGCGAGTCGAGAACTCTCTAGATTGCAGAACACATCTACTATTTGATCCAAGACTAGCTGTTGGATAATATTGACATATTTTGGTTCAAAGAATTCTAGCCTGCTAATAGTTCAAATCTAAATCCGTTAGACTATTAGTCTGAAATGATCACCAATAAATCAATACATTCCAACGTTACATCTATGCAGATCGTCACTGAAGCAGCATTTTCAAATTTAGATAAAAAAGTGTTTGACATGCAAGCGTTTCACGAAAGAGAATTCAGATTTTCTGTGAATTAGGTGATTGATTCAGGCTCAAAGCAATCATTGAATAAATATACCCTCCAAAACAAACAAGAGGATTTATATAATTTATATTTTCGACCAATATTTTCATCCGGATATTAGTGAAGAAGATGTTATGATTAATTGAACATGTTAACGATTCAGTAGTAACAAAATGATAGATCTTAAACTTTCATCAAACGTCTGACATTTTATGAAGTATTTGCAATTATAAAGAGATTTTCAATAAATGTGTCAGAACTTTGAAACGTAATAGCGGCAACACTGTTTGAAATTAAAATGTCACTCACAGACTGCTGTGTTCAGTACATTGTATCTCCATTGTATCACCACGATTGGATTGAGAAAATTGGATCCAGAGCAGTTGAAAGACTCCCACTTTGGGAAAAAATAATCTCTTTCAACGATTGCGCACTTCTGATTCAGGAATGAATGCACAAAATGATTCAGGAATTACTTCTTCATTCTCAAAGAGTCACTGTTTGTTTTTTGTGATGAAGGGGTGAGAGGACCGTAATTTTTTTAAGACGATGTCGAAATCATATTACTGTTTATGGTGAACACTGTATGCATATGTTTGGCCTGAACTGATAAATATGGATATAAACAATGTCTTCTTTCAACAAGACAGTATAACTCGTCACATATCTCGCCAGACAATCAATTTATTACAAGAAAAGTTTCCTGGACGCGTTATTTCGCGAAATGGCAATGTTAACTGGTCGCCAAGATAATGCGATCTCATTTGTGGGGTTAAGTTAAATTTCTGGTTTATAGAAATAAACCCGAACAATTTTTGACCTTAAACAAAACATTTAGGACACCATTGAAAATATGCCACGCCAAATGTGTGAAAAAATAATCGAAAATTATTTATTCTACTATACGAAGCCGAGGGGAACATTTGAACGGCGTTATTTTAAAAGCAGAATACCATTATTTGTTCTTCAAGACAAAATATAAATTACCTGATTGTTATCAGATTAAATATTTATTCTTGTGGCTCATTTTAAAGTTCTGACAGTCGTATTTGAATTGCATTCTGTGAAAATTCGTCTGAATATTGTCAGATGTCATTTGGTGAAATAAGAAACAGTGGCTGGTAAATTGTAGCACATACCATTCATTTCAATCGATTCACCAGCAAAAACCAAATCGATTTACCATCAAACTTGAACCTCAAAAATAACTTCACTGGGGCGTGATTGTTCTGCTAATATTATAATAATTCTTGAAGGTAAAAAAAAACTTAAACAATTTAGTTTCCACCATCATACAATTGGTTTTTCGTTTTCGAAAATTTTTTGCTTTATCAACCAGTCTTTATTAATATTTTACGCTAATTAATGTGATAGTTGTATTGAACATATTGAGTATTGTTACTCAAACAATAATTCGCTTTCGGTTTGTTTTGACAGAAACGATAAAAGTGCAAAGTTCTTCATCAATTCTTTTTTAAAAACAACATTCCGAGCTGCATGTATTTACGTTTCAAAATTATACAACGGAAATTTTTGCGGTAGAAATGAGTTTTGATCTTTTCATACAAACCAACATATTGATAATGACTAATGGTTTGAATGATACAAAATAAAAACGGTTTAATCTTGATACTTAATGATTATTCAACGGTTATTTGACAATTCACTATTTTTTTGTCAGTTGGACTCTTCAGTCGAAGCGGACAATATATTTATATATATATATATATATATATATATATATATATATATATATATATATATATATATATATATATATATATATATATATATATATATATATATTATATATATATATATATATATATATATATATATATATATATATATATATATATATATATATATATATATATATATATATTATATTGATTGTCTGGCGTTTGCTGATGATCTAGCAATTTTGGCTCAAGATGTATTAACGGCACAGAAACAGATTGAAATTCTAAAAGAAACAGCAGAAAAGGTAGGACTCCAAATTTCCTTTGAAAAGACTAAGAACACCATTTCTAAAAACAAACTATGGTAACATCAGACGAGTCTCTCAATTCAAATATTTGGGTGAAATAATCATGGAAAATTGGTTGAAAAAAGCGGCCAATAAGGGTAGATGTCAAAAAATGGAAACGGCATTGAGACTTACACAAAATATTTACAACAAAAAATGCCTATCTAAAAACACAAAACTGAGACATTACAACACAGTTATTAAGCCACAATGTCTATATGGGGCAGAAACGCTCATTTTGAATAGAAAGAGAGACATCGAGGACATTAAAAAGAAGAAAAGAAAAATCATAAGAAAAATCCTAGGCCCCAAACAAATAAATACAACAACATACCGACTTCGAGAAAACCAAGAAATCAAACAATACACAGATATACATAGCGATATGAGAAAAAGAAGACTTAAGTTTGACGGACACATAAAACGGATGAATCCAAATAGGCTAACTAGACAAATAGTCGAATTTTATGAAAATAGGAGTAGAGCTAAAGTAGAAATAATTAAACGGATTGCTGCAATTAAAGAGGACCTAAGATCAGCAAATATTACACAAAGTGAAATTCAGGATAGAGGCTGTTTCAGACACAAGGTTGACGTTTGGAAGGTTGGCCAAAGAGAAAAATGTAGGAAGACTGGAACAACTTGGTCTGACGATAAAAAAAAAGCTCATAGCGAAAGAATGAAATTAGTATGGGCGCAAAGGAAGGCTAACAACAACAAACGCCTTTAATTGTACTTCGCGTGGTCCACCCGGGCCCATACGTGAACAATAATATATATATATATATATATATATATATATATATATATATATATATATATATATATATATACATATGTTCAATAAAGGAATTTAAATAATCATTAATTTAAGTAATATATATTATATTATATCAAACAAATACTCAGAAATTTTCAAAAAAACAAAATATTGAAATCGCCCACATTTACTTTGTTGTGTTCTAAAATTGTTTCGAAATTTGATTTTTTGGCTTCAATCTATCCAAAACGTCTTTCAGGAAGTAACAATATTAGAAAAATAAACGCACAAGGTTTAATAGAAGTTATTCGTTGAGTTTTTAGTCAAAAATTGGTCTAACTGTCCTCAACATCTGACAGAAGTTTCATATCATTTCGCTTGTTAAGTTAGAAATTATAGCGTCTCTTGTAATTGTTAAAAAAAATTATCGTCGATCTTTTAAAATGGATAAATTTATCTAGCAAAATATTTTTGTCTAAAAACTAAATTTATTGTGCTGATACTTACAATACTTACATTAAATGTTGTGACAATTAAACTATGCCAAAAAAATATTTACAAGTGATACAAGAAGTTTAATGATGGTTGAGAAGTAGTTGAAGATAAACGTCGTCCAGGAAGACCTTCCTCGTCAACTAGTGAAAAATCATCATCAAAATCAATGACCTTATACTGAGTAATCGCTGATTAAGCATTAGAGACATTGTAAATATTACTGGAATATAACCTAGATCAATTCAATCAATTTTAAAGGACAATTTAGGCTTGACTTGTGTGTCTTAAGAAAATACTGTTTTTTTGAAAAACATCGTCGTGTTAAAGTTGCTGAATGCTTTCTCTGTGTGCTTGAAAAGAAGTGCTTTCTTTTCAGAAGTAGTAGTAAAGTTGCTCAAGAGATGGATATAACCCAAGAACAACTTAACAATCAAGAGGGTATCGTGCTAATAAACAAAATCGTGAAGTATTCTGTTTGATTACCGTGGTATTGTCCACAAAAAGTTATTTCCAACTAGTCAAACAGATAACACAAATTATTATTTAAGCGTAATTCGTCATTTACGTGATACCTCAATTGAAGAAACTAGTTTTGAGTTAATAGAATCCATTCAAGAGAGTTCGCTAGTCCCCTTGAAGGAAACACCAGAAATCGAGAATAAAAAATGTAACGAAGACTGGAAAAAACGCCGAAATACGTGTATAACAGTGAGAGGGAAATCATTTAAAGAAGGCAAAATAAATTTGTATGAAAAAATAAATACTTTGTTTTTTAAAAGTTACCTTACTTTTTGATCATATTATATATAATTAATTATTGCGAGTATAATAATAACATAATTAACTGTTATCTCATCAATAATTAGAAGCTGACAAAAGGGAATTTGAAGATAAAAAAAATAGCAAGTGGATGTATTTGATAGTCAATGCCGTCAACACCTGCACCATAACGAAAACAATGAAAAAATCAGCAAATGTATACCATATATATACATAAACAGTTAAAGGAATCAATGATATAATCCCTAACAAGGTAGAAAAACAGTATAATATGCTTTCAGAACCATAAAAATCACCTTTAATTGCATTTTTCCGATTGCTCTTATAAAATCAGTATAAAACCTCATTAAAATACCGAAAGCAACTTTTTTGCGATCGACTAGAAATTTATATAGGCAATAACAGGCACCCGAACAAGATTTGCTGCCGTACCAGTACGAAATCATGTCGTTTCACTCGCACCAAAACCTGACTGTACGGTGCGAGCAAGACAGTAACAGAAGCAAACTGACTTTATGTCACCGAACAGCGTTAATATGACGATTCCTATTCTATGGAACGAATTAAAGTCGTACAATTAGTACATTCTTAATTTCTTACCCTTTTTCAGATATTTATGTCTTTATTTTAACTTCCAACGTTTCACTTTTATGACGTTCGGCCGTTGTTTTTCGAATCTTTTACTCGTTTTTTATGATTTTTTAATACGCACTTTGTCTCTAAAGTACCACACGTGGAAAATTTTGTGGCTTAATGGTTTGTACAGATTGATGGGACGTAGGTAATATTTTTTCCAATTACGCCGGTTGCCGTAACGTTTTCACGGATAATATAGATTTCTTTAACGTGACTTTATTTACTTCTGACAACGTTGTAATACCAATCATACAAAATCTAACCCTAATTTAAAAATCAAATATATTTATTTTGCTCTTTATTACTTTATAATTGAAAATTCAGTAAATAAAACTTCACGCCTTGAAAAAATTGCTAAATGAACAGTTATACCAGTTCGTATACGTGTGTGTGTGTTTATATATATACCAGATGTGACGGTTACTAATCTACTTCTAATTTTTTTCTTAAAAAAACGAGTTTAATTTATTTAGGAGAAAAGTAAAAAATGGCTGGTAAAAAATGTAAGAAAACTTTCGCTGTGTGATGGGGCGTTGTCGTGCTGCAAAAACACTTCTCCGTATCTTCTAGCTTATTCTGGTCGCATTTCGATCAATGCATGTTTCAAATTGATCATTTTGTCGACGGTAACAAACGGTATTAACTGTTTCACCTGGTTTCAGAAACTCATGGTACACGACACCCTTCTAGTCAACCAAATAAACTCAAACCAAACCAAACCAAATGCACAGCATTATTTTCTTTCCATACCAACTGAATTTTCCTTCATCAGGGGTCCATGCTGATGGTTTTCCTAGATCAACCCACGATTTTCTGCGTTCTGGGTTATCGAAATGTATCCATTTTTCGTGCTGAGAAAGGAAAACTTTGCACACCGTTTTTCATTTTCCATGTGTCGTTCAACTGATGATACCAATTTTCCTGCTTTCTGAATCTTTCCCATGGCATGCAGACAATTACAAATGGTTCGGCAACCAACAATTAACCTCTCTGCCATTTGTTGTTAAGTTTGCATATCGTCTTCTTTCAACAATGCTTGCAATTCGGCATTTTTAAGTTTTTTTCAGTTAATCTGGACGTTCTTTATCTTTCAAGTCGAAATCATTCATCACTTTTGAATCGCCTAAACCAACGCACACAAGAGTTTTGCGTTGGGACATTGCCGCCGCAAGTTTGCACAAGTATACGACGGCTTTCATTCGCGTTTTTCTCTTGATTTTATTTGGCTTGAAACTCGACATGTTTACCACATAAAAAAAATATATCCCTAACTCTAAATCGTTTAAACATCAATGGCGTTTTGAAAGGTACTGTCGTAACAACAAAATGATATTAGAGACTAGACTGTAAACCGACCCTTGTTTCCAGCGCCATCTCTTAAAAAAAATTGGAATTATTAACCGTCACACTAAGATTAAAATTGAAAGGAGCATAAGGCAAGATATTATTTCACCAAAAATGTTTATTTTAGTTCTAGACGAATAGACAAAAGTTCAAAAAATTACAGTAGTTACATCTGGGCATTAACATTGATGAAAAATATCACACCTTCATTATTGAAACGATAACATTCACAAACAGAACCCATACAAATATCAGTCATATACAATTTGATTCTTCTGTGATGTGTATGAGCCTACCTGTGATATCTGTATATCACATAGAGGGAGTCTTGTTTTCGTCTAGTTTGCTTCCCAGATAAGTAAATCCATTTTCAGCTTCAATGTTGTTATAAGCTATTATCCAGTTCTTTCTCTTCTTCGATTAGTTCGTTTTTCGTCACCTTTATTTTGACTATTCAGCTTTATTTCATTATTTCTCTTAATGATCATTTCATTCATGTTAATATGTTTAGGTCATATTTATACCCTATTAGGTTTTTCTTTATTAATTTACGTCTACGTCTGCTTCGCTGATAAGTTGGTTCAATTTTATGTTAGAATGGACTAGAACCAATCCACTATCCCCCTGTCCAAAAGCTTATTCACCACGACACTTTCTTGTGAATCGGGCATATACCGCCTGCTGTCACCCTTCTGGTATTTGTTCACTATTCTCACATTTTCACATCACTTACTCATTAATTATTTGCTTCCAGGCTTCCAGGCTTATTCTGAAGATGTATTATGTATCCCGGGAGCTTTATCACTCTTGAGTTTTATTAAACATTTCTCCGAACTGTGGCTTACCATTTTGATCTTATTTTGTGGCTCCGTTGAAGAGCATTTCGAAAGATGCATTCCACGACTCTGGTATGTTATCCACGTTGAATAATATTTCGCTATCTGCGTCTTGATCACAGGGTGAAAGCTTTTTATTGGCTTAATATTCTGGTACTTTTTTGTCTCCTGTTTGTCGTATGCTTTCACTAGATCCCGTGTTTTCCTCTTGCATCAGTTTGGCCTCGCTTCTTAGTCTCTTGCATTATTTTCTTTTTGATCTTGTGAGTTTTTTCTTGTGTTTTATCAGTAGTTTCTTAGTTGTTTTTTCCTTTATTTTGACTCCCAGTTCTTCTCTGCGTATTTTTTGCCAATCCATTGTCTACCAACTCAGCGACCGCTCTATAAATTTCCGGTGTCTCCAAATCGTGCTTCATTCTACATTGGTCCTTCTTAGAGGACTTTCGTCTGTTGTAAATCTTAGTATTTTTTATATTTTCGTTACTATCAGTTAGTGGTCGGAGTTGAATAATGCTCCTCTGTAGCCTCTCACGTCAATCATATTTGAGCTGTAGATCTACTATCGATCATGGTCTATTTGGATATACAATTTTCAGTCTTTATATATCAAGAGCATTACAATATCACGCGTTTCTTCCACCAATAAATATAATCGTCAGGAAAAGGAGGGTTTATGATGTTTTTAATTTATTGTATTCCTAATAAAACTCTATATTTTGCTAAAATAGAAGGAGTAAAAAAGAATTACAAAACTAGAAACATTGTTTTTAGATTATTTGAGAGAATTTAATATAACTTTAATATAACAATATGTGGAATTAAATATCTATAATAAAATAACAGTAGAGCAGTATTTGATAAAACAAATATTGTAGTCCATTTCAAAAATTATAAAACAAATCACTTAATAATATTTACCGCCTAGAAAAAAGTCTCAATCTTATTGGTTGAAAAATTATTCTAAAATGGGAAAAGTTAGCAAACAAATCTTTATCGTAACCCAATACGATAGGTTGTAAATGGCAACATTTAATTCTAAATTATTTACACAAGATAAAAATTCGAATCTAACCGCAATAATATTTTAGGCCATTAAATTGATAAAGCAAAGTAAATATCATTGGTCGGGATGTGGAAAAATCGATATTTATAGTTGACCTATCGTCATTTTTAAAACGTCGGCGTCCTTCTCTCTTAAACAAATACAATTTGTAACGAGCATCGTTTGTTTCGTTCTCTTAGTAACAAAAATTTTGATAAGGTTTTTTATTCGGATTGGTTTATTTTTTTTTTAAATCATATCGCAATTATTTCATAAAACAGATGTTTGTGTATAAAAAAAAGTTATGCGTAATAGATATTGAAAAATTTTTTGTTAATTATGAAGTATCTGGTTGACTTCAAATGTTAAATCTTATAAGACACTCTTAGAAAAGAATTATTTAAAGCTAGCTGCTGAGTAATTGTTACCCGATTTGTTACACGAGTGTTTAATAAATAAAAGTTTTCATTTTGCAGATACTTTTTAAATAATTTTTTTTTTTTGGTAGAGAATAAAATTCTTTTTCAAAGTAGTCTCCTTTTAGCTCCATTCATTTTAGCAACACCAAACAGGACTTGTCTAACTCTCCGAAATAGTCCTCTGTTTCCACGATGATCTCTTCATTTGATGTGCAATTCTTTCCAGTCCGTTATTTCTTCATATTGGAAAGAGAAATAAGTCACATGGGGCCAAGTCTGGAAAATAGGGTGGATGCGGCATGAACTTATAGCGCAAATTGATCAATTTCGCTATTGCACCGACGGACGAACGGGATGATACATTGTCGAGGTGACATAGTGTATTTTTTTCGCCAATGAAGACTTCGTTTAGCAACTCTTCGTGAAATTTTGTTCACTGTTTTGATTGTCTCTTCATTTCTGATGCCCAGTGATGAATACAAGTTTTTTCAAGAGTCACGAATTGCCACAAAAACTGTTTCAGATTACGCATGTATAAATACCGATATAAAGTGGTCACTTGATTTTGTATTTAGTCCGCAGTAAGCAAAGGTGACATCCAAGTCTGTAATAGACTCTAATAACGGTTCAGTTGAAATTGAACCACTCAGCTGCATCGAACCGCCAAATATAATCTGAAAAAGAATTAAATATTAAGAAATAATTCACCTTACAATAGTCTCAACAAGATAAGTTGATGATACTAGTGCTATATATTGTTTAAAAGCCTCTACTGAATTTTCAACTGCTTTTAAGATACGCAAATACATACTTATTAATTTGAACTACATTTTTATACAACCTCTTGCGTTTCTTGCCTTTTATTGAAATTGGATATTGTAATTGCATAACAAAATGACGACAATATAATTGAAGTTATGCAATTTTTGACATTTCAACCGGTAACGAAGAATATTTCGATTCTAAATTACAGAAATTCATGGTGTTCATTTCTAACCATAAAATACCATAAACAAGATCTATGCTAGCAAGTTGGTGATGTCGTCAGTAATATAATGTAATAAACCAATTATTTATGATCGAAAACATAAAAAATGCATTCATAACAAATAATATTAAATGAATTGCTCGTTTACATTAAAAATTAAATAAATAAAATACCAGATTTATTATATTTGAGATATATAGGTATTTGTGTCTTCTTTTTATCGTCTAGTTAATGTTTTTCGGATATTTGATTATAATTTCGATTTTACACCATGCCAACAGCACATTATATGTCTCGTGACGCGCATTTCACTATCATCATTAGCGCCATCAAAAGAAATCATTGCCTGTTTCGTATAGTCAACAAAAATGGATTGCAAAAAGTGTTTGGAGTTTAATAAAAAATCAATTTAAATCGGGTCCAGTACAAAAATTTACCAAATAACATGTTTCTAATCCTTCCACAAGTATTTTACGAGCCATGTTCGCATCATCAAGATATAACCAAGCAAAGGATTCAATGATTTGCAAACTGGCTTATTAATTTACCATGTTTTTAATACTTACCATGTTAATTTTAACATTGCAACAAAATATGTTCAATTGCAACCTTCGGTATGAAACACTAAACTCGGAGTGATTTACCACTAAACACCAAATCACTTTTTTTCAGGACACACGTTTCTCTAACCATGTTAACATCATCAGAAGATGGATTGAACTAATTCTTGATGATGCTAACAATGTTAACGAAACGTGCGTCGAGAAGTTAAAAAAAAAATTGGTGTTTAGTGGTAAATCTCTTCGAACTTAACAAAATATATGTAAGACTTAACGATACCAAATAAAAAGTTGAAGGATCAACTACAAGTAGCAAAATTAAAATAGTTTGAACGAGTAAAAGAATATACACGAATGAAAGCTAAAATATATTGGATATAAAACAAGAACTGGAAATTGAAGGACTAGTTTAAATTCTGCCCTACGGAAAAAGAAATCTGCGGATCTCACCAGCAATTCAAATATCGTTATAGCTCTTTTAAAAACTGCACTGTTTGATGAGCTCTATGCAGTCCGACATTATCTTTCTGAAAGATGAGATTTGAGTGAACTTTCAATTCGATCTAATACCGGACTGCATTATTTCGGTTATATAACAATCTGCATTTAAACTTTCTCTGATGATTAATAAAAAAAGTGGCATGCTTTCAAAATATATAGCCTTACATACCGTAATTTCTGGAGTGATTATTATAATACGAAAGTTAAAGTTCTTTTCCATCCAGCCAGAGAACGTCTGACCATGGAGAAAGTCTACTTAATCCACTAAAGCAAACAGAGTTCCACTCCAGGTCACATAGAATTCTAGCTCGGCACCATTCTAAACGACGCGTCTTAAACTGCACTAATGCCAATTAACAATCATCCTCGCAACAGTCCCGCCTGCAGTTCCAACAAAAGCATCACGCACTGGCCGAATATTTTCATATCGATTTCATACAACAAGAAGTCTAAAATACCGCGACTTCCTAAGATACTTCTAGGATGACCAGAACCTCATATTCTTGCACAACTGTGATCATCAAACCATCATATCCATATTCTCATAACATTAGAAGCGACAATGTCAAATCGTCTATTTCACGAAAACTTGAACCAACATCTTCTGTTTTCTTTCACTGGTTCTATATGCCTATTGGACGTGACCTTCCTTAATTTTCATCTCCACTCCTGTGTGCTTATCTTATCTTATTTTTAACAGTTCTCGCGCATCTTTCTGGATATTACCCGGCCATCTTGTTCTTTATCTGCCTCTGCTGCTTTTTCCGATCACTTCTTCCTTCCCTTTCCTTGTCTTTCCGATCCCTGGTCTTTCATCCTTTCTACATGTCCAACCCCTCCTGGTCTCTGTATTTAATTGACGACCACTATATTTCTTTCACCATACATCTGATAGAGTTCGAATCTAATACCCCTCCCTGCCTCCTCTTAGACTGGTCCATGTATTTTTCTTAACATTTCCTTTTAAAGTCAAACATTTCTTCGCTCTTTTTAGTTATGGTCCACGTCTCGTTTCCGCGAGATGTGGAGAGTGATGTGACTACCGGTCTAATCAACGTTCTACAGATTATTATCTTTTCTGTTTTTGACAAGACTTGAGTGTTTTATGTAGGACATATAAGGTTCTATTCTCTTTAGTAATTAGCGCCTAAATAAGTGAATTAATTTAAAATTTCAGTGTTGTCGAAGCTACTGTTCCTCTACTTATGCCTTCGTTTTTTAGTGTTAATTTTCAAGTCAATTTCAAATTAAACCAACATCTTTTATACCACTTGCTTCTCCTTTTCAAATTTGGATAATTACCCGAAACGACATGATACTCAACTACAATTCAAAGGCGACTACAACTCGTAGCAATTTAGCACACTAATCCCAAAACCTAAATATATTATGAAAAAAATGTTTCTGTATGATTTTGAACATCAAGCACCTTCTTCTTAGACCTTGTATACGCAGGTATGATGTTAAGAGGGACACAGGAACATCAAAAGAAACAGATGAAATAAAATTACAAGCGAACAAAATAACATTATTATATTTATTATATCGAATCAATAGTGAAGTAATGTATGATCAAAATCACTTCGTCGCTAAATTAAATAGGTGAATTCATCATGCAAACTTTTTCCATTGATTACATTGATTCACCTTAGAATCATTAACTTAAAAAGAAATAAATTAACTTCTAATTTATACAAGTTGGGAAACAATCAAATTGGCCTTTAAAACAAGTTCTGGTTAAAGGCTGTGCTCGTTAGCTGCAAATTTAAATATTAACGCCATAAAAGTAAAAATCTATATTAAAGTTGCAGTATCGAAATCAAGTAGGCTGTACCCACGATTATTTTCTATTTTGTTTTGTTGTACTGTAACAACGTTGCGACAAAATTCAACCCATGCATTTGTAACGAAAATAATTTAGAAATATCCGCTTAAGTAGTTGTCTTATAAGCACCATAAAATTCATTAACTGCTCAGATAGTGGTCGCGGCAGCAAAGCAAAAAGGCAGAAAAAAAAACGAAAAAAACCGCCTTAAACAGCGCTTAAATAACAACGAACCAGAGCCCATTTAGCAAAACGGAAAAAGCGATGGAAAAAAACGTCTGGCAACAGAGCGGACCGCCGAGAAAACTTGCATTTTGTATCTCGCAGTGCATTTATCAATACTTTGATTTGAATTGACCTAAATTTGATAGAACAGCTAATTATTTAAATACCGCTCGGGTGAATAAATAATCAAATGTTTTACATGAACGAATGCAAGATTAGAAAAGGCTAAAAGTAACAACCAACCGGTCACAGTATTGAATTTTGCGTAAATAACAAAACGAAATAAAAGCAAGAAATTATTTATAATGTATCCCGTCAAATGTTGAATTATAAATATCAAAGAATATTTTATTAATTGATCAGTCTTTTGTTAGATTGGCTTACTTGCGGATCGTGTTTTTCGGAAAATGAAGTTGTTGCGGTTTACGGTTCGAATTTAGATAATAGTTGCGTAACGCGTGCGATGTTTGTGTTTTGGTTGATGTGTTGGTGTCTTCTTCTCTAAACGGTGATGATCACTGCTATTTTTCAGCGGATTTAGTGTTTCGATAGTGCGTTGGTAACACTGCATTTTTCATTAAGTGAATGTAACAACAATGATGAGTTCTTTTTTGTGTTGCAGACGGTCGCTAGAATATTACCATTCAAAAAAATTATCAATCTACATATAAATAGTTTGCATTATTCGGCTACTTTAAATATCGAGTTGTCCGGAAAGTTCGTTCGTTAAGATAGTGAAAAACGCAAATAGTAGAAATAAATATTTATTTAATATATTGTGTAATTACCATTATTATTTGGAAGTTTTTACCAATTTAGTACGTTCATTTTTATTGCCAAAAAATGTCAACATATAGTTTTTCCCGTCTTCTTCCTTGGTCGTGCATTATCGTGATGAAACACGACGCTTGTTCTGTTTGTTAATTCTGGCCGTTGTTAAGGCCATCTTTCGCCATACTTAAAACCGATGACCCTAGCAACCTCCATGATTTTTGTTCATTACACGTGGTTGTACACAAACCACTTTTCATTACCGGTTACCACCGGTTATCCACTTTAGAAATAATTTCAACATTTCAACAAATCAGCAACATATCGCACGAAGAAATTCGGTCCAGCGAGTTTCGATCACTAAGCTCGCGGCGGACCCACACATCGTATCGGCAGACATAATAGGTGTTTAAGATAATAAAAGGCATGAAAAGCCAGTTCGTTATTAATTGTAAAGTAAAGTAAAGTGTTTGGGTTAGAGGCGCATCAGCAACTGGACTATTTAGCGACTGGACCTACAGCTTAACGTGGGTTCCGAACCACGGTCATCAGCTTCCGACAAACCCAGGCCAGCACCCCCCTCGGGCTATAAACCCTTGGTTATGTGCCTACCCATAAGTCTATCAGGAAACCTACCGACTGGCGAGTGACCAACGTAGAACACTTCTCAGAAGGCATCCGGCCTTACCAAGCCTTTAACTGGCGTGACTGAGGGGTAATTCGTAGTCGGATTTTACACTCTTGCCTAGAAACAATCACAAACATTTAGGAAAGATAAACGGACAGAAGAAAGAAAAATAACCATCCGAGCGCTGGAATCGAACCAGCTACCGCTCCAGCGCGGATTCGGCAAAGCAGACGCTCTTACCGCCGCACCAACGCGACCGGCATATTAATTGTCATTGTGCAAAAAAAAATATTTTTTCATAGATTTGAATATATCGAATTATATACCAAAAAAAGACGTTTTACTAGGAAGTTTAATAACCTTCTTTCATTTGAAGAAAATGGCTACTGAAAGTTATCGATTGTTGCTTGAAGCTTATGTTAAACATGGTCTAACCCAAAAAAACTTGTGAATGATGATTTAAACGCTTTACAAGTGAACTATGACGCTATGACAAGGAGCGTCCAGGACAAACGAAAAAGTTTGAAGACTGCAAATTTGCAAGCATCATTGGATGAAGAACTCAATTCATTGAAAACGTTGAAATAATAGGCAACAACGGCATAAGCAATAGGCATTCAACACGTTGAAACAATAGCCAGAAGCATTGATTGTTGCCCAATCCACAATTTTCGAACGTCTACACGCATTACATTACAATACAGAAGGAAGGAAAATGAGTTTCATATGAATTGAAGAAAAGGGTCATTAAAAGGCGAAATACCACTAATTTTTCTCGCTCGACAGGAAAGAAATGGTTTTTTGCATCAAGTTGTGAGAGGTGATGAAAAGTAGATCTATTTTGACAACCCAAAACACACAAAATCATAGGTAGACTCAGTCCAGCCTTCAACATCACAACCAGTGTTAGACTTTGCTATATACTTGGTCAGATAATAGGGGAGCTGTGTATTACGAAGTGCTGAAACCTGCTGAAACAATTACCAGCGATCGATACCGACAACAATTTTTCATTCAACATGACAATGCTCGGCCTTATGTTGAAAAATGTGTAAAAAACTATTGGGGAAACGTTAAATAGGACATCCTACCCAACCCACAATATTCACCTGATTGGTCCATTCGGACTACCACTTATTTCGATCGATGCAGCACGGACTTTCAGAACAACACTTATATTCTTACCAAGAAGTGAATATTTATCTCGATAAATAGTTGGCCTCAAAAAACTAAAAGTTTTTTTGGCGCGGAATCCATTCTTTGACAGGAAGATGGGAACAAGTGATAAGCTAATGATGGCCCATACTTTGATTATAAAGGGAATTTATTTTGTTATGAAAGTAAAAGCTTGAATTTTGCGAAAATATCGACATTATTAACCGAAACACCTATTACCAACTTTTTTCCGGTTAAAAGTGTCGATTTGCCAATCTTTAATTTATATGCGATGTCGCGAACCGTGGTGCGTGGATCTTTAGCTGTTCACTAACAATTCATTCTTTGATTTCTTTTTGCGTGAATTTGCGAAATTTCTTTTCGTGTGCCAGCGTCGCTTGAAAATGTCAAAAAGTCCCCAATACTGACTGGTGACCTTTCAACAAATTGTTTGCTAGAAGTCATCAGCAAGTTCGTTCGCTTACTTCGTTGTGATAATACAAGCTGTCGCCTAATCGTCCAATCATCTTTTTGAAGGAAAAAATAATAGAATTAATGTCTCACATACCGAATAGCCCCAATTTAGCACATTACAGTTTATTTGTGTTTCAGAATATTAAAAATATAGTGGGTGGTTATCGATTTCACCAAATCAGTCTTTTAAAACGTCTAAATTATAGCTCAAACGTATATTGATCCAAAAAAAAAGAATATTTGTCTTTTTCTTCTTCCTCCTGTTATTTAGGGAAACTTTTGCTGTAACCTACGTATGTATGCAAGAAAAGGTACAACGGTGACATCGAAAGCTCCCAATAAGACAATTACTGCTTTCTGTTCATTTACTTCACAATATTCTGTTTTCATTCATAAACTTTCTCGGTCAGAAATAATTATGACGATTGCAATCCGTATGCTTCAATTTACCATTTCCAGTTGTAATCGCCGCTAAATACCAACATCAACCGAAATACCACTTAATTTGGCCAAACCGTGCATTTCAAGTTTCATTCACTGTAAAAAATAAAAATTTAATTTTGTCCCCTGCTTAATTCTATAGTATTAGGTACTGTATGTAGGCATCCTTTACTATCTTAATTAAATTTGTTTTGCTTATTTTTTCTATTATATTTGACTTAGAAGAACCACTTAAAAAGTTTATAAGAATATACAAGAATATAATTATTTGTTACTATATACTTAACTAAATTATCGACTTTTTCTGGCTACTTTTCGCTCTTATTTTTGGAAAAAGTAAACCAGACTTAATCTTCGACGTAATTGTCCTCATTTTCTATACACTTTCGCCACTTTTCAGGCAACTATAGAAACTCAAATCGAAAAAAAATGATGGTTTTGATGTGACAGTCGTTAATATTTTTTCGACTTTCTTAAGAGATATAAAGCGGCTATCAATTAAGTGATGTTACAGCGATCGAAGTCCAAGTCTTAAGAATACGTCGAGTGCGATAAAATCATCCAGCCCTACTTGGTGATCATTTCAGAGTTATTTTTATTAGTATATGGCCGTGCATTGTCCTGAAGCAAAGTAACTTCTCTTCCTCCCTGCAAACAAGAATCATGATTTTCGGTTTGATCAGATTGGAGCAAATCATAATGTTCAACGCATAGCTAATCCCACCATATATATTACTAATTTTAATCGTATCTTTGTATTATCGTAGAAAATCCACTTTTCGGTGCATGTTACTGTATTATGCATGAAATCTGGAGAATCATGACACATCAACATCAAAGCATTGACTCTTATTCTCAGCTGTGCGTCCATAGGAAATCCAACGACTCTCTTTTTGTATTGCCCCTAGCTCATGTGAACATTTTGAAATTCGGTGTATCCGGTACTACAAGTTCATGTCCAGTCTCAGCAGCGATAAGGATTTTCTTCTAGCATCCAATTCTTCATCCTCCATTTTTTTGACTATCCTCGACGTCCAAATTGTCAGTTCGGAACTTTTGGAAACACTTCTTTCGTGTACTGTACGAAACAGCATTATCTCTCAGAGGCTCAAAAAGTCATGTTTCTGGGCTGAGAAATTGTTATAAATTGAGTAGTTCGCATTTTTTGTGCAATCAAATCTGGAGGCCAAATTATTGTAAATTATTTTTAAAAACTTCCTAAATAATGCTTGCAGTATTAACTTCTATACATATTAAAATCACTTAAGTTAAATTTTACATTCATGGAGTATTTCAACGAAGAGTTTTTGAGTACTAATCTACATACATTTTCACATCTACATGTATATTTTCACTTTGATGTTTGACGAATTGTATGTTTACTACTTATAGAAATGATGTCCTGGAGTACAGAACAACTTTTAAAATGTTATAAACCTTACTATGAAAATATTCGTGCCACGATTTATATTTCAGTATCAATACGATATGTCAAGGTCAAGGGTTATAATATTTTTTGAGCTCACGAGCATTTGTAGCCTTCAATGTTATGTTATAATCCATAGTCAACATTTTGAGATCGTATAAAAATCAGTCATAACTTGAACGCCCTTTTTTTCTTTAAAATTTGCTTTAGTAACTTGAACATTCCGACGAAAGTCTTCTTTAGATTTACATAAAAACCAAATTTTCCAACTTGGGTAACGAAACAACTATTACATTTTACATCACATAAAGAATGAAATATTTATTCATATTACTGTGTAGTACCTAAATATCACCATATATATCACATTACTGAATTAGCGCAAAAATTCACACTTAATATTTAGTAGTACAATTACTAGATAATAACAATACATTGTACATTATTAAGATAACGCTTTAATCCCGTCTTTAGGGGTGTTTACGGCGGTTCGTTGCTATGCCCCTATAATATTTCACGCACTACGTTATAGGTCGTTTTCTTCGCCTTTTCGTAACGCATCGTAGATGAGTATGCGAGTAGTCAAGTTAGAATCGTTCAATTCCTGTGGCATTCATGCGAGAAACGAATTTTCTACGCTTGTATACAATATATAGAGAGAGTTAAAAAAAAATTTAGCATATACCTTTTAACAAAAACCATATTCATTATCTGATCTGTTTTCAAAGCTGAAAAAAGTACACATGACTGATGTTAGGCTAACGTGCAGTGAAGTATAGGGTTGCTATTTATGTATCCGGAATTGGCAACAATGTTGTTGCTAGACGCGATGTGACACAGGCATTGTAAAGTTTGACATTGTTGACTGTATATGTTCGCAGAACATTTTGTCATACGGATGCTATTTGTGTTGTTTAGTGACTTGAAAATTGCATCTCGGTCAAAAAATGGAATTGACTCGCGAGAATTTTCGTGTGATGATTTACTACGACTTTCGTCGTGGATTATCTCAACAACAGTGCATCGATCAAGTCACTTCGACTTTTGCCGATGAAGCACCGTCTAAAACCACTGTATATCATTGGTTTACGAACATAATTAAAGAAGGTCGTCCAAAATCGGTTGTTGTGCCAAAAAACATCGATCGTTTTGTGCCAGAAAACATCGAAAACAAAGATCGTTATATGTTATACCATGAGATTAAGGCATACCTGAGCATTAGTATGACAAGCATACACAATATTTTACATAAACATTATGTTGTGAAAAAAATTGTGCGCATTGGATTTCGCATAATTTGACAATCCTAAAAAGAATTTCAAAAAAAATTCAATCGTGTCCGAAAGTAAACAGCAGTCGACTGCATGGATCTTTCAAAATGAGCCAAACTCAACAAAAGTTGTCCGCGCAAGAAGCACTTTAAAACAAATGGTCGCCTGTTTTTTTGGAGATAAATAGGCTACTAGAGAATCGTAGAATGGTCAATTCTGAATGCTGCACAACCATTTGTTTGCCAGAAATATTTGCAGAAATAAGAAAAAACAACGCAAGCTCTCACACACATCGGACCGAACAACTTAAAATTGACCGGTCCAAACATTGAATACTGTACTGTGTACCGTACAGTCCTGATTTGGCACCCATTGATTTCTTTTTGTCCTCGTCCGTTAAGAATAAACTACTTGGTCAACGATTTTCGACTCCAGAAGAAGCGATTGATGCGTTCAAAGTGCATGTTTTGGAGATACCTCAATGAAATAAATTTGAAAAACAATAAAACCACTTTCAATGTTAAATATTTGTTTTTATTTAATATTCCGGATACATAAATAGTAACCCTTGTACAAAAACTATGGCAATGAGATGATTAAAATTTAAGGGAAAACAAAAAAAAAAGCTTTACGAAGACCAAATGGAATATGGTGAAGTTAGGAAATAACAAAGAAGCGCAGATTAAATATATTACAATATCATAATAAAGAGTATTGTACTTTACGGGTCAGAAGCATAGAGATGGATAGAAGTACACAAAAGAAGAATACAGGCACTTGAAATAGACATTCTAGGAAGATCTTGCTGACGTCTTATAGACTCTCAAGGTTAGATAAATGACCAAGTTAAAGAGATTTTTGGCTTGAGAACAACAGTAATTGAAGACGTAGGAATAAGACATTTATTACCTGAAATTGGAAAATTAGAAATTAGCTCTCGATTAGGTCCCACAAAAAAAAAGAAAACGGGACTGACGCTGATGGAGTGGGAACAACTGAAAAACGAGAGAAACCTACTACAAGTAAGGAAAACAACTTCAGTAAATTTAACTACCGATTCTCATTTTGAACAAAAAATTTCCTTAAAAAATGCAACTATTTCCGATGAAAACAGTGCAGAACTTTTTTAATTTTCCTAGCAATTGCAATTTCGCATCGTATTTGTTTCGATCGAAGGGAATTCAGATTTTTATTTCATTGGCCTTTGACATTATTTAAAAATAAAATGTAGTATTTTGATAGCCATTTATTCCATACGTTTTACCATTAATTTTGCTTTGTTCTATTACAAAAAAAGGAAAACTTACAAATTATTATTGTTTAATGCCAAAGCTGAAGTTACTGCCACTAATGTTTTCCATCAATACATATTTTAAACGATTCGCATGCCATTAAGAAACATAGGATTAATTGTGTTATTAAATTAAATGTTCAACTTGTCCACTATTTGAATCTATCCACTATTTGAATCTATGCAATATCTGGTGCCGTTTTATCTAGCTTCCCCCAACACGCGGAAAAAACCCTGGCATATTTCTAATCTGGTTGGCAGCATCGAAAAAACATTCTTCTTAATAGGAGCTTCCCCATTAATAAAAAGTATATCGTAATATTCACGTCAGAATATATGTTTGGTTTTAAATAAAACATAAATACTTGCACTGCAACCACGCCTAACAACATCCCATTACGATAGTCTGATTTTGATACGGTTGATGATTTCTGAAAATGAAAAACACCGTCTCTTGTAGATCAATAATTCGACCTTTTTCAGACACACTCAGTTGGGTATAAATAATGCGTTCTCGTGATGTAACTATATTAACATTAATAAAGATAAACAGTAAATATTTTAAAACCCAAAAAAAGGTAAAAATCGCCAAAAATTATCTCTTTGAATCACGCAATTGGGCATTACACAGAAACTACTGCTTCTAAATGTAAATTATTTACGGTCTGCTATAGTATCTATATTTTCTTATTTACGCAACAGCCATTTTGGCTATTGCATATATTCGCAAAAACTTCCATAGCAACAACACACAACACTTAAAAACTGAAATTGTTTGAAAATTATAAACGATATTTTGGCGAAACGTCGCGACCTTTCTCAAATAGATTGAAACCCTAAACGATTCCAACCATTTATCTCCATTCTCTATAGATCTCTGTCTCATATCTCCATCTTCATCTTGACCCGCCTCTTCCTCTCTTACCCTCTCACCTATACTTTCAGTAATTTTTTCGAATTCAATCCTTCTACATTCTAAAAATGTGTCCTAGCAATCTCAATCTCTAGAATTTCACAATTCATATAATATCTGGTTCCATAAAAAGCCATTGGTTGTTCGTCTCTTCCATCTTTACCAGTTTTCAACTATTTTATCTTCAACTAAATATCTTTCCCATACTCCCAACATTATCTCTTCTTCCACTCCCATCGTCCATATCTTACTTGCACATGCAAGTACATATTGCACATATTATTCATATATATATATATATATATATATATATATATATATATATATATATATATATATATATATATATATATATATATATATATATATATATATATATATGGTTGCTTGACCGGGAAGAAGACCAACAAAAGTGTTCATTTAGGCGGAGACGCAGGTTGTTGTGTTCCACATGAGATTGTGGAACCCTACAGTTGGGTGTGTGATGACACTCAGCTACTGCTGTCTCATTGGACGCAGTCCAAGAAAATCCAAGGACGCAGTCCAAGAAAACATGGGTTGTTGGCTGTGGATAGGGTCTCCCTATTTTTGATGGTATGGTATATGTTGGCGCCCTGAAGAGTCTGAACCTCGAGGGACGAAACATATGTCATCCAGTTGAAGGGATAGGTGGGGCTTCTTCCCAGTCAAGAAACCAACAAAAGTGTTCATATATATACATATATATATATATATATATATATATATATATATATATATATATATATATATATATATATATATATATATATATATGTATATATACATATATATAGAAGAAACCTCTACTCAAGCATTATCCCTCGTATAGTTGGGACTCGTTATAGAAAACTATGTTAAAATAATTAATGTTTTTAGTAGCAAATTACATACATATGCCCGAGTAGAAAAAAACAATTGAGTTAGCGGTTACGAACTATGTACACTGAGACTGTACTGATCGTTTTTCAAATTATATCAATTAAGGTCTAGCCTGCCTGTCGGGCATTCTACAGAGTGTTCTTAAACAGTACGTTAGAACTTGTACAGCGTAGTACAGCTTTAAACGATCGATTTTTTTCAACAAAAATCATAAAATATGGTTAAAAATATATCCATTTTTGTTGCCGTTCTGTTGTGAAATGAATATTTTAAACAATATCGGTTGAATTTCAATATTTAATAATAAACAGACGTCTATTAAAATGCAGTTAAAACATGCCTTAAAGTACCAGTTGTTTTATTTGACACACTTTTGCAAAATGCATAAAAAGTTCCGCTCACTTTTCTAGCCAATAATATGAACGCTTATTATATGATATTTTAGTCATATCTGAAAACGAAATTACAGGGTTTAACTAAATGATATGCCATGCAACACAGAAAGATCTTATCGTCGAAATCTGTATGGAAGAATTTCTTATTCGTAAGTTACTGTTGAGTTCGGTATTTCTATTGAAAAATGAGTTATATGAAACAATATCTTAACGATTAGTAAAATGTACTCGACTTATCCGTCCGCACCAATCAACAGTACAACGACTGTCAGCACCAACGAATCATCAACTTCGACTTCAGAGCCATCTACCAGCGATAATTCGGCGGCTAATACTCAGACTACAACGACATCTTGGAGTGGGAGCAATGCGCCAATGTATACCGCGACCAGTAGCAACCATTTAAGTCTGCCATATTCTGGATTTGATTCTGGACCGAGTACTTCTGGAATGTACGGAAGTCAGTTTCCTTTCCCTGGTTATCCCAGCATGCATATGCCTTTTGATTACCCACAGGTATTACCTTATAAAAATAAATTAAGTAAAATTTGATTTCTAATACTCTCAACCATAACAAATTCTACTGAAAGTTTATACATTATTACAACCTAAATTTTTATAATACTACTATAATCAAACAGTTAGGTGACTTAAAAATTCGCGCACTTTACGTATCGATGGAACTATTTGTTTTTCAAGTTTGGTATGACTTTCTTTAACGTCTGAGAGAAATGTTGTGTCATTTCGCTCGTTAAGTTAGAAATTATAGTGTATTTTGTAATTGTGAATTGTGAAATTATAGTGTATTTAAAAAAATTTTAAATGATTAAATTTATCGAACAAAGACTTTGTATTACTTTTACCTAAAAGCATGCACCAACAGCGATGCAACTATATAAAAAAATGTTTAAAATTAGTACAAAGACTTTAGTGATGGTACAGAAGCAGTTGAAAATAAACCTCATTCAGACGCCCTTTCACGCCAATAAAGAAAACATAACCAAACTATTATTTAAACGTTATGTGTCATTTGCGTGAGTATGTTCGAAAAAATCCAGATTTGTGGCAAAATAATTTATGGATTTTGCATCACATAGCGCATCAACGTACACCATACAATTGAATTTTTCGCTAAACATAAAAAATAACTTTCCATAAACACCATATTTACCAGACATAGCATCGTTTGACTTGTTTCCGTTCCTCAATTGAAGACACCATTATGTGAAGCCGGATTTGATGGAGATAAAATAAAATTTAGCTAAATAAATAATAAATTTATGTTTAATTTAAAAAGTCACCTTACTTTTTACTTTATTAATTATTTACTTTTTAAGCATAGTGCGATCATAATTTAATTATACAATAAAAGGTTCAAAACAGTTCGTTATGTATGTTGAAATAAATATTTTCCGTTATGGAAGGAATTCAGTTCAGGAACTGTTTGTCATACTGTAGTAAAAATAACGAAAATTCGAAAAGAACATGTCTTGGCAGTAATTCAAAAATCATTCAGCTACATAAAAATTTATTACTTCTGCATTAGATCCAGTTTTTTGAGATCTTATGCGTAATAAACAGTGACTCACAGAATTAAAAGTATAATTTACAACTTACCCCTTCCTTATTTCTCGTTTTCCGAGATAAAAAAGACATTATGGTCGGGGAAAGAGAAAAAAAAATAAGGGAAGGGGAGCTCGCATATTATATTTTAGTATCCTTAAATCTTCAGACTTTTTAACTAAAAACCAAACTAAAATAAACGGTGTTATATATTATATTGTTTAAAATCATGAATGACTGAACAATGCACACTAAACATTTGACCATAAAAACATTATTGTCTATTTTACCTGACTTCAGCTCGTTCCCCAGTAAATTACAATTTATTTTCAGACACGTGCTTAACTTTTCACTCGATTTGATCCAATTGGTGCGTAAAAATTCATAATCATGCCAGCCTGGTGTGGTTTTCAATCAATTTGTATACTTAACAATATATTTCCTCGAAATTATGATAAAAAAACATACAATACATGACAGTATATAAAAACATATTATTATATTTAGGCATTAGAGAATTACTAAATTTTTGATAATTTTTTATCAAATCTGCCATACCAATTTAGCTCAAAATATATTAATCCACATAAATGTGTCTACAATAAAGAATATTGATTGTTTTTGCTCAAGATATGAAATAAAATATAAAATAAAAAAATTTAGGAAGACAAATTCCCTAATAGAAATAATTCCAAACGGGTAGTTCACAAAAGGAAAGGAAAGGATTTACGGTTAGAGGCGCATCAGCATCTAAGGCTATTTAGCGACTGGACCTACAGCTTAACGTGGGTTTCGAACCACGGTCACCAGCTACCAACAAACCCAGGCCAGCACCCCCCTCAGGCTAACAACCCTTGGTTATGTGCGTACATATAAGATTATCAAAAAGCCTACCGACTGGCGAGTGACCAACGCAGAACACTTCTCAAAAGGCACCCGGCCTTACCCAGCCTTTAACTGGCGTGACTGAGAAGTATTCGTTATCGGATTTTACACTCTTGCCTAGAAACAATCACAGACATTTAGGTGTGGATGTGTGTGGGCGTGTGTGTGTGTGTATGTGAGTGTATATAATTGTGTGTGTGGGCTAGGAAGTAAGCTGGACAGAAGAATTAAAGAAAAACACTCATCCGAGCGCTGGAATCAGACCAGTTACCTTTGGATCGCCAGGCAGGCAACTAACTCACCAGACCACCGCGACCGGTGGGTAGTTCACAGTCCTGCAAAACTAATAGCATATATCTTTCTACGAGGGTTGCTATTTATGTATCTGGAATTCGCAGTAATAGTGTTGCTAGGCGCCATCTGACATTTACATCGTAAAGTTGACATTGTTGACTGTATACGTACTCAGAACGTTTTGTCATACGGACACTATTTGTGTTGTTTAGTGGTTGGAAAATTTTATCTCAGTCAAAAATGGTATTAACTCGTGAGAATTTTCCTGCGATGATTTGCTATGACTTTCAACGCGGTTTATCTCAACAACAGTCCATCGATCAACTCACTTCGAGTTTTGGTAATGAAGCATCATCTAAAACCATTGTATATTACTGGTTTAGTAGTCGTCGTTCGCTCATGGACAAATTTAAATTTATTTAATTGTTGTGCCTGAAAACATGGATACTGTTGGTGGATAAAACAAGATCGTCATGTGACATAACCTGAGATTAAGGCATCCATGGGCATTAGAATGACAAACATACACAAGATTTTACATGAATATTTAGCCGTAAAAAAGACTTGCGCGCGTTGGATTCCGCATAATTTGATAACTGCTCAAAAAAGGGCTCGTATCGATTAGCATGTATCGTATCGATCGTAGCGTATCGATTAGCAAAGCATGTATAACATCTACACAGGTGACGAATATTGGATCTATGCATAGGAGTCTAAAAGTAAATAACAGTCGACTGTATGTGTCTTGTGTCGTGAAAATAAACCAAACCCAACAAAAGTTGTTCGCGCAAGAAGTACTTCAAGCAAATGGTCGCCTTTTTTAGGATAAATAGACATGTAGCTACAGTGCTACTAGAGAATCCTAGAACGATCAATTCTGAAATTCACACAACCATTTATTTGCCAGAAGTATTTGAAGAGATAATAAAAAACCAGTGACACAGGATCATTCTTCACCATGACAATGCGAGCTCTCACACATCGGATCTCAATATTTAACCGGTCAAAATATCGAATTGATAGGTCATCCGCCGTACAATCCTGATTTGGCACCCAATGATTTCTTTTTGTTCCCATTAGTAAGAAATAAACTACGTGGTCAACGATTCTCGATGCCAGAAGAAGCGGTTGATGCATTCAAAATACATGCTTTTGAGATACCTCAATCGAAATGCTATGAAAATTGGTTTAGACTTATGCAAAAGTTTATCGATCATCGCTGCGAATATTTTGCAATCGAATATTTTGCATCGCTGCGAATATTTTGAATCGCTGCGAACTATAAAACTATTTTCAATGATAAATATTTGTTTTTATTTATTATTCTGGATACATAAATAGCAACCCTCGTATTATAACTTAATTAAAGTTTTAACCATAGATTTCCAAGGCCAATAGATCATATAGCTATTAAATATTATTATTATACAAATTTTGAAGTTGATAATACAAATCAAGGATAATGACGAAATTGTATGTGATAATGAAAATTCCGTTAAATAAAAGCATTTGCCTAACCCATTTTCAACAATTTCTCTGAAATTAGACTAAGAAGACCTGGAGGGTCATTTGAGGAAATTTATTGGATTGTATATGTTTGGTTATGTTTTCAGATTCGATAGAAGTTTAAAAATTTGGTTCATATTTCATATGAAAGGTTGTCCAATACAAGTGTCAGAACTTTGAAATGAGACACTATGATAACTACAAGTGATAATCCGCTATTTTTTATTCTACCTTGAAGAACAAAATATTGATATTATGTTCTGAAAAGGTTGTCTGAAAATATTGTCTCCATCAGCTTTGTCTGGTGGAATGCATTTTGGAAACTCAATGTTCGTTTACTCTTTCACACATATCGAGTAGTATTTTTTTCAATGATAGTTTGAATATTTCGTTTAAAGTCATGAATTGTTCGGGGTCTATTTCTGTAAATGAGAAATTTAACATAACCCCCCAAAAAATAATCAAAGTGTATGAGGTCACATGATCTTGGTGGCGAATTGACATTATTTCGCTAAACAACGCCTCCAGGAAACGTTTCTTGCAATAAGTCGATGGTCTGGCGAGATGTGTAATAAGTCGTACCATCTTATTGAAATACAACATTGTTTACATCCACATTTATCAGTTCGGGCCAAAGGTATTGAATTAACATATTCGTCTAGCGTTCACCATTAATACAAATACGATTTCCATCGTCGTCTTCAAAAAAATAGATCCTATCAGTCCTTCAGCCCAAAAACCGCACCAAACAGTGACTTGCTGAGAATGAAGAGCTAACTCCTGATTCTCTAGAGAATTTTCATTGCTCCACATCCTGCAGTTATGTTTCTTCACAAACCCTTTAAGTCAGAAGAGAAGTGCATCGGAAAACAATATTTTTCCACCAAGTAGGCGTCGCCTTTCTACTTCACTGGAATCCAATTCGCGAATATTCCACGCAGATGAAATAAATTCATTCTACTACTGAACACAGTAGTAGTTCTGACATTCTTATTGGAAAACAGTTTATAAGTTTATTAAAATGAACCGTTTCTTGCAATAACTCGTGCAGGGAATTTTTCTCTCAACAAATTCATTAGCAAAGTGAGATGTGCCGCCATCCTATTGGAACCATATATTCTCCAGATCAATATTATTCAATTCGGCACACAAAAATCCAGTTATCATCCCATCATATCCAACACCATTCACAGTTACAGCTTCATCAGCAGCATTCTGAAAGAAATACGGCCCAGTTACACCTCCTGACCATAATGCACACCAAATAGTGAGTCGTTTAGGATATACAGGTTTCTTATGAATCAATCGTGGATTTTTAATCGTGGTTTATTAACATAACCACCAATTTCAAAATGTGCTTTATCTGAAAAGATATTTTTTTGAGAAAAGTCATCTATTTGTTATTTGATCCAATTGACAAATGCACGACGTTTTGAATGATTCAGTGGCTTTAGTTCCTGTGTTATTTGAACCTTATATGCCTTCGGAGCTAAATCCTTTCGTCAAATACGAAATGTTGAGGTTTCACTGAGTCCAAACTGTTGTGAACGTCGACTAATAATAAGTTCTGGCTCTTTAGGAACACTTTCAGGTACCATATCAATATGTTTCCATGACCACTTCGACTATATATTACTCTTCTTTTATCTTCCACCGAACCAGTTTCTTTCTCTCAAATTTTTGAACAATTTGATTGATAGTGCTATCAGATGAACGAATGTGCAAACCGTAAATATTACGTAATTTCCTAAAAACATTGTTCACTGAACACCCATTTTCATAAAATAATTCAACAATTTTATCCCGTTGTTGTATTGTGTACGACTCAATCTTAATAAATATCATACATTACACTTCTGAAATGAGACTAGACCTAGGCAAATTCACAACGTCATCACATTAAACAAGAATTTAAAAAACCGCTCAATTCGAAAGACCCATTAATAGAGTTACACTGATAAACTAAGTAAACATTATAAGAACATTATAAGTCAGAACTATAAAATGAGGTACGCACAAATAGTAATTCGGTTATTTATATTTTATCTTGAAGAACAAATAATCAATAAACTCTTTATTATAAAGCGATTGAAGCTTCTGCACACTCTAAACAAAGAACGATTACATACACACATTACTTCAATAAGACATCTTGTAAGCGAGACCACCACAACATCAAAAAGGAAATAAAAAGACTTCAGAATTCACCAAAACAAGATCCTTTACTGCTTTAGCTACATAACCGCAGTCATGTATAAATTACAAGTTTTTTTCTCTGCTTTGACAGTCAGGTTAAATGAAAAGCGTCAAAATGAGAGACACGCTCATTCATGCCATTCCCGTCAGGAGTTCACTACCGCGTTCAGAGCCGAACCCACGTCACCGTCGTTGGCTCAGTATTTCAATTGCGCCATCCACTCTGCTCGCAGACCGCACATTTGAAATCGGGGGCTCCGTTCCGTGGTACGTTGGCCCACGTCGCACAGACCCGATTTTTCCAACGACCTAAACAAGGAAGTACTTTTAATTGAGTTCGAGACCTGAACATGTGTGCGCCACTCCGCTCGTATTCGTATGCGGAGTGGGCGCAGGTCAGGCCCGATCAGATGCTGCTCTTTCTTGTCTCAGCGATTATTCCAACGGCCGTTCGAATTTGCTTTTTAAACAGGTGTTAATGTGTTTGAGAACGTTGTCGTTTAGTGTTCAGGGGCGTTCGGTTTCGATAACGATCGATCTAGCTTGTATTTAATATCGTTACGATCGAAACAGATGAATGGTAAATATCGAAATGACCGCTACGTTCAATGTAAACGTTCATAACGAGGTTTAGCTGATGTAGAACATGTTCAGGAATGCCAATTACCAGATAAAGTCTAGAATGCCAAGAAAAGAATTACGAGGCTAGAGAGAAAAGTTTTCTATATCGTAATAACGCTTTCAAATAAATGGTAAATCAATTTGTGAAATGAATGTACTTTCATATTTAGCAATTATTAATAAATAGTTAATTTCTCAGCTTCCTGTGATGCTACAGCTATGATGTTTGAAATCTTTCAACATTCGCCTCCAACCGAATCCATATATTAAATTAATCCAATCTGAGACTGTCTTTGAGGCATGCAAACATCGCAATGAGACAGGTGGCGTAGCGTTTGATCTGGCAACACCACTACCCCTTTGGAGGAGTAACATGCCAACATATGATGCCTATACAATACGAATTTAAACTCCCTAAAGTCACTTGTTGGTCCGTAACAATTATTTCTGTAAACCGAATTTTTCTAATGCGTTCTGAAAATGAAAAAGTTGAAGTTTTATCAAGTTTTCACGTTTTATTTCATACTTGAACACATTTGCAATACTGCAACAGGCCTATATAAACAGTGTTTTGACAAGAGCGCAGGTTTTCACCTGAAAACCACCTTTCACCTTAAACCACCTGGTTCAAGGCATTCTCAGAAGGCTGAGACTCAATTGAAGATGAACCTGGCAGGAAAAGCCTCCGAAGAAGTGATGGATATGTTCGCGGAATCCGGGATGTTGTATGTTCTGATCTTCGGTTGACGGTGAGAATGATTCAAATAACCCTTAATCTGATTTAACCAATGAATTGGTATGAAGAAAATCTGCACAAAAATGATTGCGAAAAACCTTTCGCATGATCAAAAAGACAAAAGGAGGGAAATATATCTTGATTTTTTAGGCCGGATTGAAAATGATCCTCATTTTCTAAAATGGTGTTTTCATTACTGATAAAAAAAAAGGTAGGCAGTCATGGGGACTACCAACAGAAGTGAAAACTTGAGACTTTGGAATAACTGTTTTTTTTTTAAATTTTTAAATTAATTATTCTTTAAATATAAAATTTAAAAATGTATAATTTTTTTTTCACATAGGATCGAGGATCTAAACAAATATAGAAAATGGACATTTAGAAAAACTAATTATATTACAATACTTTTTTGTAAAGTTCTAATGGTGAAATTGAATGATATAAGTTTATACATAATCATTTTGCAAAAAAATAACAAAACACGTATTTTATTTCTGACAATTTAAACCAATAAACAATAATTTTGAGAAACTAAATTTAATATAAAATTTTCTGTTTAAAAAAATCTGTTAAAAAAATCTGTTTTACCAAGCTAGTAAGATAACTCCTAAGCTACTATGAAATATGCATTGCACGATGTATTGCATCTGCATTAAATATTAGAAAAATAAATAATATCAAATTTTTCAACGCAAATATTGATACCAATATAGGAAATATTCCAAAATAAATGCTTTGTTTTCATTGTTCATTTTTCTACATAAAAATATTAGCATATTAAGTACTCACTCTTGTACTGCACAGTGATTCTACAATTAAACAATTAAAATGATGATTTCCTAAAACACAATTTAATTTAAAACACTTTAAAACACATTTAAAAAACAATTGGCGTCGTCAATCTGACGCAACGCGTCACTAGCATGTCGGTGACGCGAAGCCATAAGTTTTGCCCTTACCAAAAATCGCTCAACGCGGCTAAAGAAGTTTTCGCTTTAAAAATCAATCTCATTGCTCTATTTTCACACCTCGGATCAGGCTTCGTAGCAACAATTGTTTTCCTGTGTGGGATTCCTAGACTGACCGCCAAAAACAGTTAATTGGATCAACAAAAATGTCTATTAAAAACATTATTAGATACTGCTCCTCAGATTAATTTTATAGATTCAAAGTATTACTAAACAAATAAAGGAGCAGTGAGTTTACTAACTGTTAGTATCTCCAGTAGAACTGAATGCAATCGGCACTGTATTAACATTTCACAAAGAGCTATTATATTATCAGTAAAATTTAAAAACTGATATTGAACGATCATATCATCTTTTTTCTTTTAATCCTGCGCTTCCAACTGCTCGGAGAGGCATGTACGGGGCCAGTAGGATGATGTAGATGCCACATGTCGTTGTGGTATGGTGTTCACAGCACGTTTCTTCTTCAATATTTTTATCCATGTTTTTTAGTGTTGACTGTTGTATTTTACAACTTGCAACTTTATCTGTCCGGAGAAATTTGTGTGACAGACGCGTAGTAATCATTGTAGCCTTTAAACTCGCGGAGATTTGCCACTAAACACCAAAACGCTTTTTTAAAACGCTTTGACGCGCGTTTCGCTAACCATATCATCATCATCAGAAGATGATTCAATTTGATTGAATCATCTCCATCCAGTTTAGTGTTTCACACCGAAGGTTCCAATAGAGGAATTAATCGTAGCCTTTGTTTTTGTATCATTTCTTCTACTATTGATTGATTGGTTACACATGTTTCGAATTGTCACATTAAACGAACTTGGATATTCTAAAGTAAACCAACAGAATTTGTTTGTGCACACTGAACTATGTTAAATAGTCCTCTGTTTCGGCCATAATCTCTTAATTTGAAGCGAATTTCTTTCCATCCAGCCATGTCTTTATATTTGGAAGAGAAAAAAATCGAAGGGCATCGAGTCCGAAAGATAGGGTGGATGCGACATTAATTTGTAACGCAAATTGACCAGCTTCGCATTGCATTATTGTAGCGTGTTTTTATCAGCTCTTTATTAAATTTGCCACTAATATCAACTGTTTGACCAAATTATCTTTATTATGCATTGCGAAATCAAAAAATAATGGCCATAACCTTTGCGGTCGATAGAACCGTCTACATATTCTTCGGGGCATGTTAGCCAGGCAAAACCTAGTGTTTTGATTGTGCCTTCAATTCTGGTGGACAGTGATAACTATAAAAACAATCCTAAATGTCATATCCGCTTGAAATTCATGGGGCGTTACTAGAAATGAAGCTGTATTTCAGAAATGCAATCACATTAGCGATCGCACCGTCATCTCTTGAAAAAGTATCTGATCTATAGTGTTTCGTTTTTCTGATCTGATGACATGATACCAATACTGTTTAGTATAGGATATTTTTTTCCATAAGATACTTAATCTGCGTTACCGTTCAGACGTAATGCACTATCAGGCTATTGAAGCATACGTTTATGATATTTTTGAGAAAACCCCTTATCAGCGGCATAAATGTTCTCAGACATTGGTGCAAACTAATGCGAAATTATATTGGTGCAAAAGGAACATATTTGGAACAATAGTAAAGCCATACCGATACTTTTAATATTAGCCCCTATTATCCTGTTCCCCTATTTCCATGATTTCTTCATGGGACCTTAGTGCAAAATAATAATTCATCGTACTGAATAATCAAAAATACATTCAAGTCGAAACTATTGAAAAAATCCATGCAGTTTTAATAACCATAATACCTGACCTATATTTCGAAAGCACTTTTAGTTCTTCAATCAAAAAAAAAAAATCCCTCGGTCTCTAAAATAATGGTTCCACTCAAAACACCTACAATAATAATTTCTCTCATTAATTAAAACTCGAATTTCTCAACTTTTAATTTCCCCTTAAAATTTCCAACGGCGCCGGGCGCAAGTCGAATCCAAAAAGGCCAAAAAGTGACAGTTCTCGAAGAGAAACGAAAAAAACGTTTAATTTCTAATGAAATATTAAAAGTAAAATAATGACGAATTAAAGCGAGAAGCAGGTAAGCAGAGATATTCTGTGATTAAAGAGGAAGAAGGGGTGAAACCAGAGGCGTATCTTTATTTTTGCATTTTTTATAGTCAATTGAATTAACCGAATTCGTAAACCTTAAAGTCGTGCTTAACAGTCTGTCGAAAGGAAAAAAAGGCTGATATGAAATAAAACACAAAATTTTAATTATTTACTATTTTCATGATTTTTACTCAAAATAGGCCCCTTACAAATCAATACAACAACAAATCAATCTACACACATTTTCAGAAGCATTCTTTATACTCATTTTTGAATATCGCTTCTAAATGCCGCTGTGGAAGGCAGTTGAATCTCCAAAATTATCGAAATAGTTTCCTTTCAGTACCAGTTTCAATTTTGGTAATAATCGGAGTACGGAGTACGGATAAGTCACACGGAGCCAAAACTTGAAGCAAAAATCTTGGTCTACAGTTGATTTAAGATTGCTAGTGAACTCCAAGAATTTTTTCCACTTCTGGAACGTTTTCTTCAGTTTGAACTCTTATTAATAGACCGAACCGTGAAGCGTCTTCGATAATCTATCATACTTGATCATATTTGAAAATTGGTTGGTTGTGAAGACTTGAATGTGTCATCACATGATGTGAATATTCTTTCAAACATGGCGTTGCTGGTTGCTCGAAGAATCAGTCCTTTCCCACATGATAAACTGTGTATAATTGTTTGACAAGTGAATTTAATATAGCTTTGCTGATATGTAATCATTATCATATCCACTTTTGATTTTCTTTGTGAAATATCAAGCCTTCGTGTCTTAAGGCTTATTACATATTAAAACCAATGTGGACAGAAGAATCAGAATGGAATTAGTTTAATATCAACATTCTTGCGCAATATCTATGCCTACTCAAATGTGAGTATTTACAAAGATAAATATTAACAAGATGACAAAATCATGGAGAGTCATGACAAACATACAAATGAATCTTTTTGAAAGTAAAAAACATTAATAATAATCCAGTAGAAATATTTAGAGACATAATAGAGCCTTTTAAACCCATTCTTTTGAGTTTCTTCTTATTGTTTGCAAAAGCTTTTGCTTTTGCAGAGAGGTAGCAATAAAAAATATGAAAAAATAGATGATATAGTATTATCCATAAGTGAAAAGTATGAAATTGCAGGAAACGTAAGGGAACAGCATCTCACCAGATGCGTTAAATGAATGCAATAAAAGTAATATCAGGATTCAATTGGAATTAAATTCGACATGTTAATATAGTGATGTTTCAAAGTAATTCTTCGAGATTTTTGTCTGATAGTCTTTCGAAAAAAAAGCAATGCAATTCATCAAACCGAATAAGTACATTTTTGGTTGTGCTGGTGCTTTATATATTTTACGAAGGTCATTCGAATACTTCTGTGCCTGACGGACACGAGTCCGACCATATGATTTTAAAATATTTGACAAGTATAATTCGTTTGATGGCATGCTAATAAGTTTCAGACGACTACAAACTTCCTGTCTATGGAACGTTCGTGTTAAAAATCGTGTTAAAAACGCAGAATCATGATGAAAAGTAAAAGGAAAGTAACGTTAACAGACTTTTCAATATGAAAATCAAAATGGACTTACCGGATTATGTTACGCATCTGGTTAAGCAAAAAAGATTAGATTGAAACAAAAAAAAACATTTAGAAATTAGTAGCGAGCTACAAGAAGTCTCATTTCGAAATATAAGCGGAATACTTTTCTATTTTTGATTGTGAAAATGTTGCTTATTAAAAAGCTTTAATTACCTTTGGATTTCGACGTTGAGATAAATGTCTCATCACGAATCTGTTCTTTTCGTTCCAAAAGAAACGTTATAATGAAAATTCGACTCAAATGTCCTACACAAGGAATAAAAATGCTTGCAATTTGGTTGAATCATTTTTAATATTATAATCATGTTTAATAAAATAATTAATCATTCATTCAAAAATTATTATATTTATAACAGGTAAATCTTCGAAAAATGTTATTTAATTCAAGTTATGAAAGAATATTTAAACAAAAGTAAAAAAAATCTAATAAGAGTGTTAGAACATTGAAGCGTAATAGCAGGCAACAGTGTTTGAAATATAAATGTCACTTATAGACCGCTGTGTTCAGTACACTATGAAGAGATACAGCTAGAGCAGTTGGAAGGAAGCACTTTGCAGAAAAATATGTTTTTCCTACAAAACGTACTTTTGGCTTAATGGGTTTGTGAACAATCAACTGCAGCATTTACCTACCTATTCATTCTCAAAAAGTTACTGTTTGGTGCGGTTTTTGTGCTAAAGGAGTGATAGGACCTTATTTTTGATGTAAATCAAAAATAAGGTAAGTAAAAGATGTTGATGTAAATCATGTTACTGTTAATGGTGAACGCTATATATATGTACTTTAACAGAATCCTGGGCCGGAACTGATAAATGTGGATATAAACAATGTTTTTTTTTCAACAAGACTTGTCACACATCTCGCCCGACAATCGATTTATTACAAAAAAATTTCCTGAATTGTTATTTCGCGAAATGCGATTTTTTGTGCGATATTACTCTCATTTAGATTTTCTTCAAAAGAGTCTACCAATAAGAATGATGGAACTTAATAAATTGGAACTTATTAAATAAAGCACACATTTTTTGCCCAAAATCGGTTTCGATTGCTTTATTTCAGAGATTCTTAGAGATTCAGGCATACAATTTATGATTTGAATAAGATTTCAGCCAAATGGCCATCATAGCTCTTTTTGCAGACACGGATCTGCTCGCGCCAATTTTCAATAACCCTTGCGCACATTTCGGGCTTTATGGCGACTATGGCTTGACAAATGTAAGTTTCCAAGTCACCAATAGTCGCAGGTTTTGTTAAACCTGTGTTTTCACATGTCGTCAGAGAAAATAATCTTAATGAGTTAAATCACATGATCTCGGCGGCCAAGCGCTGGGGCCATTTCGTGAAATTAACGAGTTGCCGAACTTAGCTCGCAATACTCATGTTTACTCGGGAAATATGCGGAGGTGCGCCATCCTGTTGAAAATAAAGGTCATCCGCATCGATTCCATCAAGTTCAGGAAAAAAAAATCTTCCAGCATTGCCTTGTAATGCTCAGTATTGATGGTAACGGTGGCTCCTTCTTTATTTTTGTAGAAATAAGGACCGATGACTCCTCCATGCCAAAATCTGCACTCAGGTATCACGTGTGAATTAGATTCGCAACAATATCGACAATTTTGTTTATTGACGAAGCCATTGATCCAGAAATGAGCCTCATCTTCCATCATTTCGACGGCCAACTTGGCAAATTCACGACGAGTACGGTCGGTTGGCTTTAGTTCTTGTGCCAGTACCATCTTATATGGATGCAAACCTAAAAAACTTCTGGCTTTTTTGTCGTACTGGCACTGCACTATCGTGGAGAGTAAACTCACTTTCAAATTTTTTAATAACATGATCAATAGCCTGTGAATATGGGTCCGAATTGTTCGTTGAGTTGCACGAGGGAACCGCGAATTTGCGTAATAAAACTGG
This sequence comes from Cosmopolites sordidus, assembly GCA_031761425.1. NCBI lineage: Eukaryota > Metazoa > Arthropoda > Insecta > Coleoptera > Curculionidae > Cosmopolites > Cosmopolites sordidus. The sequence goes on from JARFXV010000127.1 coordinate 1,046,477, forward strand.
ACAATTTCCAAACGTTCTTAACGAACGTTAAAGTGAAACGAACCATGATTTTATTGCAAACCTTTCGGAACACAACTGACAAGACCTGTCAAAAATCGGTAAACAAATATGGCCGCCATGAGCTGTCAAAGTTCCATCATCCCTAATAGTAAACCCTTTAGTTTTTAGTGATCTGTAATCTGATTTTGCTTTGAAATCTTAGTATCTATTGAATTGGTATATGTGATAATTTTAGCAGTGATCACTTCCAATATTGTAAGAGTTAAAAGAACGGAAACATAATTTACAATTGTTTTAGTGGATGAGGAAAGCACATAGTCGATTTCATTTCAGATTTTACAATTCAATCCTAACCATGTCCATTTTCTCTGTGGACACCAAGATTAAGCGATCTCATGCCCTTGAATTATTTTTGGGGGTTATGTTGAATCTCAGGTTTACAGAAATCAACCCCGAACAATTATTGACTTTAACCGAATCATTGACGCCACAATTGAAATTATACAAGATATATATGAAATCGTAATCGAAAATCCGAGGAGGACATTTGTGCAACATTATTTGCAAAATATAGCATTATTTGTTTTCCAAACTGATATAAAAATTACCGAATTATTACTTATGCCCATTACTGTGCCTCATTTTAAAGTTCTGACACTGTTATTGGACAACCTTTTATTTTGAAAAAGTAAATCTTAAAAAAATCATTTAATTCAAGTGGTAAAAGAAAATGTAAACAATACGTGTCAACACCACAATATTTACACGAGCACTTTATATCACAATAATAACAATCACACCATCACCTTCACACACTACATCACAACCCATCTTTGTCATACTCCATAACTAACCAGGATTTCTTTTCATTGTTTCAGATCTTCATGCACAAATCGGCGATGCAAATGCATGCCAGAGATCTCGGTGGTCGATCCGAAGTCAAACCACACCAATGTCAGCAATGTCTGAAATCATTCAGTTCCAATCATCAGCTGGTGCAGCACATACGTGTCCACACCGGCGAAAAGCCATACAAATGTTCCTATTGTGACAGAAGGTTCAAACAACTCAGTCACGTGCAACAACATACGAGATTACACACAGGTAAGAGACATTTTGTGTCAATCAATATCAATAATCATCAGTGCAAATGTGGATATTTAATAAGCTCCATAAAAAATAACATTATTTAAGTGAGGCAGTACTGATTTTTTATTTACAAAAAATTGTTTTTGATGATTGAAGTACATGTTGCATTTGTCAATTTAATACATAATTTACGAAGCGGAAATCCCACATGATATCCTATCAGGCAAATATGGATGAGTCAGAATGATATCTCTACCCATTCTCCTTAAACATTATAACATTAAATCGATTTGTCCAATATTCCAACAGCCTCAGCTGTATCTCTTACAGTATCTAAACAAGGTTGTATACTATCACCACTACTCTTTCAGATTATAACAGGTACGGTAAATTATGAAACAATAAATAATATTCAGAAAAAAATTGGCCAATATATGCTTGTTGTCGATAAATATTCGAAAGACTTAGAATAAAATAAACAATATAGTAAGAAAACCAAAGAAAATTGGCGTTAACATAAACAGAGATTAAAAAAACTTTTAACAGTTACCACCCTAGAGGCAGCAATCATGAATATAGAAGACACACCATTTGAAACCGTAGCAGAGAACTGATTTACTTTGATAACATTATCCAAAAAAAAAAACGGAGGAATATCAACATAACCAATAAAGAATAGATAAGAGGAAAACAATACTTGACAGCATGAGAAAAATTTCGCGTTCAAAAAATTTAAACATATCCACCAAAATGAAGATATGCAATTCGACAGTGTGACAATTATATATATATATATATATATATATATATATATATATATATATATATATATATATATATATATATTCTTTTGTAATAAAGTCCGTTATATTTTGTAAAAAATGTTATCGTTTCATGTAAAAGTTGAAATCACTACCACTAATTTTTCACGCCATAACAAGTTTTAAAAGATTCACGTCACATTATGAAACACATGATTGATTTATTAAATTAAATGTTCAAGATATCCACTGTTTGATTCTATGCAAGCCTAGCACCATTTTAATCAGTTTTTTATTAACCAACAAACTTGTTGAGCAAGACTTCAATTACAACTGATAGAATCTGATCTTCAACAAAAAATTAAAAATTTGCGCTTCTTGCCTGAAGGCCTTTCTGGGTATAATACTATTCTAATATAATAGCTGTAAATACCTTTGACCCCTTTGGAATTTTGGACCACTTCTCCATAAATAAAAATAATATCGTAATATTCGCGTACAGTAACAAAAATAAAAAAAATAAATTAAAAATCTTTGATATTTTCTCCCCTTTTAATAATTTTCATAACTGTAGCTGTTCATCTAGTAAATTGCCTAATCGCTTGAAAGGTATATCAAACAACGATTTTTCATTTTCGAGGCTCGTTTTTACACCGATTTAACCCCAAAACGAGCAAAGTACAAACAATGGAAGAGTGAAAGGGTAGCCAGGAAAAAATCTGCAAAAAAAAAGAAATACCACACAGGTTTTGTGTTCGACTTTTTACCCGGGTTTTGATACTTTCTGACGGAAAGTTGACCGAAGATTACAGTGGATTGAAACGAAATCCTAGATTTTAAGCTGTTTTTTATTGGAAAATGAAAAGGGGTTGTTTCGATTAACTTTTATTTATCGTCGATAACTGGAATGTTTGTAGGTCAATTTAAACAGATCTTTTTCGATTCATAATACTTTATGATATTAAAAATCGAGATAATCCCTTAAAAATATTTTCATACAAAGCACATAAAAAAATATGGAATATAAATTAAATATGGAAAAAGAAATTGCAGAATTGTCAACGAGATTTCAGAAATGCATGGTCAACTAAAAACCAAATATAATTGCATCGCATTCTTTTTAATGAGCACGACTAGCCTTCATATGATGAAGTCTTCTAACTTTAACAACAGAAAAGTTCTATAAAGGGGTAAAAGGATTAGAGCTATTGTAGAAATTCGTGAATGTAATCAGATTATGTCTAACAGTAACCAAAATCAACGATACAAGGATCTTTCGAAAAGTTCTCGGCCTGTCCAAGATTTTTGAGTTTTTTTAAGGTAGTTAGTCACCTTACAATTGAATCCATTTAGACCAACGACAGTCCAATTTTTTATACCTTCAGTATAATATGATTTGCAAAAATCTCCGCATTCACCTTAATCCAGTTCTTCAGTCTTAAGAGGAAGTAAAATCGCTAGGAATCAAATCCTGCGAATGCGGTGCATATTGAAGGCTTCAAAACGTAGGTCATAGAATTTTGAAGCAACAACCCGAGCTTTTATGCAGACGCATTATCATTATCAAAAAAGCACAACCTTTTTATCCTTTTTTATCATTACTCCAGTAATGAAGTGTCATAGTCATCAGAAATCCATAGCTATGGCTTTTCCTGAAGATGAAATCGTATTCGTTTTCTTTAGGTACTTTCATTTGCTTCCATCTACTACACTTAGTAAAGAGAGGAGAGTGGATATTTCAAAAATAACAAACAGTCCGATTAAAGGTTATCTGATCCAAGACAAAAATTTAAGAGAGGTATAAAAAAAGACTTTTTGTATGCAGATGACTTTCTGTTAGTTTCCAATAAAACAGACAACTTAAAAAGAAGTTTCAAAATCTGGAAAAAAATCTACACGAATATGAAATCAAAGTTATAGATAAAAGTGAGATCATGGTAGTGTCAACGGTTATACAAATAAATACAGATGAAAAAGCGACTGAGATAAAATGAATATTGAAAGGCATTATAATGTTGATACAAAAGATGAAATACATCGGACAACCAAGAAGAAATGTCTGAATGATTGTGGCGTGTTCATATATTTTTTCTCCTTTATTTGGAATATTATTTAAATTATTTTATTTGAAACGTTAACGTTAAAAGTATGTAATTTTTTTTATAACATTTTTATATCTTTAAAATTTTGTTCGTTAGGCAAATTTGTTACAAAAAAGAATCACTGAGAAATTTGTCTCCGTTTGGTTTTTTGTTTTTACCCAGTGATTCTTTCTTTAAATAAGAACAGGTATTTTTGATATTTTTTGAGTTTTAGACAGTGGCGAAAAAACCCAAATAAAGGAGAAAAAATAAACGAAGAAGAAAATTTACCAAGCTATTTCTGTATCAATACTAAGAAGAGGAGGCTAGTAGAATCATCTAGTGGAATCACTATAATACTGAAGAAGGAATGTTTATTTGTCATTACATCTCGTTGGAGCGAAGTATAATCCATTATTTATAAACAAAATAAAAAAAGCAAATTCATTTGTTATACCCTCATCATCATCATCATCCTGACCGTCCAATCTCTCGGGATTGTAGTTAATGCTTAAAAGCATTTTTCTCTTTAATTCAGTTAATTGGGTGGATTATTCCTCTTCTTCTAATTTTGCTTACAGTTTTTTATTTGTCCTGGCTTCTTTAATTATGCCTTTCCGTTGTGTCCTGTCTGTGTATTCCATTTTCCAGTCTCTAATACCTAATGTTTTTATATCATTTTCCACCTGATCTAACCATGTCCTTCTCGGTCTTCCACTTCATCTTCTCTCCAATGCTGTCAATTTTGTCATTCTTTTAATTAGTTAGTCTTCTTACTTTTATATAACTACGTTTTCTCCTAATTCTTCCTCCATTTCTTCATACATTTTAAGCCACTTTTCTCCATCTCTTATTACGTCCAGTGCAAATATTTTTCTCATTATCTTTCTTCCAGAATTTTTAGGTCTTCTTTCTTATTTATGTTAGCTGACTCCAGTGCATAGGTAATGACTGGTCGTATTATGTCGCATGTGTATATATACTTTCTTTCTTAGTTTTCTTAGTTAGTATTTTAAATGTTAACAGTTATCTATTCATTCCGAATATTTGATTTCCCTTCAGTACTTTTTCTGTCAGTTAGTTTTTCCTTTCCTTTCCTTCCCATTTTAATTCATTACTGTACCTAAATAAGTAAAAGTCAATACTGTCTCTAATTTATTATTAGTTATAATTATAAAAATTAATTATTATTAACATAGTTATTAGGTAGGTAGTTAGGCCAACACCATTGTATCAAGTAATTTAATGCAAGCAACACGATATTGTGTATAAAACAAATATAAGTGTATAAAACAAATGTTTCTCCATGGAATTAACCAATCTTTCTGAGACATGATTGAGTTTATTTTCTGTCAGAAAGTTATTGATCGCAAAACGAGCCGAAACGATGCATTTAGTGGCATCAGATTGGTTATCGAACTGGCGGTCGAAGAGGACCAATTTTGCCGCAAATGCATGCGTACAGAAACAAATCAGAGATCGCCTAACGACGCGTTATCGAACCGCACACGACGCTATTTGGGCTCGTTACATATATTGTGGAAATTTATTGTAAAGTCCCGATTGCAGCCCTGATCGATACGTTCTTCGGGGGTTGGTTTCGTCCCCGTTATAGATGACTAATGGCAGGGGTCCTAATGAGACGACAAACCACGTTTTTTTGATGAGAACCATTCTTTAAAAAAGTAGATAATGCAACATAAGAATATAATAATTGTAAAAGGAAGTTTTTTTTAATGATTGGAAAATTACCCAATCTAAATTAGAGGAATAGGAAATGCTATTGAAAGTTCTTCTGATCTTTTTGTTGCTATAGATCGCGCCCCATCTATTTCCCGTTGCCTCTTTAGTGTAATCGGCTTCTTGGCTTTGTCTGCAATATTTCTCCATTCTCTTCTATCCTTCATTTACAAACTCCACCTTTGTATCTCGATTCGTCTTATGTCTACTATAACCTGGTCACTCCAACTTTCCTCTTGACCTGTTACCAGCGGTTCCCAAACTGGTAATGACCAATATAGCGCTTTTTTGCTGCTTCTTGTGGAGGTGTCCATACCAATTAATCCTATGGGCTTTTATGTAACGAGTTATGTCCTCATTATTGAGTAATTGTCAGTAATTGTCGTTAAACTCGTTTCGATATATTCAAATTTTAAATAACCGTGATCGAATTAATAAACCAAAACAGGTGTTGAAATTTTTCCTAATGCTCACTATTCACCCAGAATGTTATATTGCTGCAGAGCGAGCTTTTTTGAGATAAACAAACAATACAAAAAACATTATAAAAAACATTTCTTGTGGTGTTTTCTTCCTAAAACGTCCGTGGCTTTTTACACAACCAATGTAAATGATTTTATATTCATTATTTACACCCATTACAAGATTCTCGGCTTTAAATACTTTAAAATACAATGAACTATATATTTAATATTTAATTTAATATTGATAATTGTCACAATAAACACTCGACTATGATTGCAATTAAAAATTAGGCTTCAGTCTCATTCTTACTGTTTACTTCTCACAAGAGTGATAAAAAAATGTCACACACATATACAAAAATACACATACACATTTCTTGAAAAATATTCTTTTCGGATTATTAACGAAACAATAAATCACCTGTTTGCACTTGGCAAACCATGTTAGCATCATCAGGATATTCTTAATAGTTCTGTGAAGATTTAATTAGTAGGAGAATCAGGCATAACTTCAAACTCAAGCAATTATACAAAGATCTGGTCATTGTAGACTATGTGAAGGTTCAACTCTACATGGCAAGAATGCCAGAAGATCGAATACCAAGGAGATGAATAATAGATAACAGAAAGAGAGGTAGACTAAAGACACGATGGTAAGCCAATCAACATATAATGAACTAGTGCACGTCAGAAACTAGCAAGGGATTTCTGTCTTTTACAAACTATTCCAATTTATTTTATCTTCGCCAATTTTTTTCCATTCACCATTCTAATTTATCTCTGAAATAATATCTTCCCAGTGTTGGCATTCCATGTTTTAAGTAATATCTCTCTTGATCGCTTACCCTGTCACTTAACCTCCATCACCCTTCTAACAGATCTATCCATGTCCATCATTACTAAGCTTCCATATTACTATTACCTACTATTCATCGTATTTGGTTTTGATCTCTCTTATCTATTCCGGTTTCACCTTTTAGTTCTCTCTTCAATAACTTTGTTAATAACCAATTTTCTGATTCAAAAGTCAGTATGGGAAGGAATACTGTCCTGTACACACTCATCTTGATTTGAAAATTTCCGTTTTTATAATAAAAAATGGGATACGTATGGAATACAGATCTAAGTCTTTCTGTGGTCTCTATTTCTTAGTGCCCACTGCTCTAGTCTCCTGAATATTTATACAATTTGTACGATTTTAATATAATTTATTTCGATGTCCAGATTTTCTGTTGTTATTCCCAACATCTTGAGTTTAGTTTTGATTTTGTTAATATTTGAATTTCTTGTTACTAATATTCCTATCCAAATTTCTAAATAGCTTTTGAGCTCTTTTCAGCTATTTGCTATGTATCACACCCTCCTTTATCCACACTAGCTCCAAATGTCGCTTGTATATACCAAGTACGCAGCAGAAATACTAAACCATAGAGATCATGGTTTTAAAAACAAGACTAGATCAAAACTAACAGTCACGGAAATCTTAATCTATCTACTAGACTGTGGCTGGATTCTTAGGACCAAGAATATCGAATGTAGGTGCGACGCGGTTCTGCTTTGCCTTAAACCATCATTATTTGAGAACTCATTGAAAACAATTATATCTGTTCTTATGTTTCTTGTGTTTTGGTATAAACTTTTGACCGCATTCTTCAATACTTTCAGGTCATAAAACCTATATTAAATATAAAATTTTCTACTTCTATTTAATATAATTAGTCATATTTTATGGTTCTTTTCAAATTAGTCGTTGGTAGTTAGTTCTTTTCAAATTGTCGTAGACGAAATTTATAATAAAACTACATGGTATTTATTTTCAAAGTAATTCAAAACATTCTGTATATTGATTCTGAAATGCCAATCTAATGAGACGAATATGGGGGAGTAGTAAATTGCCGACAAAAAAACCTTCGATCGCTACTAAAAAAAAACTTCACCCTTGTTATGGACTCGAGTTGCCCTTTTCTAATCGCAAATGGACGATTAAAATTAAATATTTTGTTTGGCAATTAAAAACGACCGGACAAAGATTGCCAGTAGACCAGATATTTTTTAGCGGAGATATATTCGTTTCTGTTTGGTTACTTCAAAAACTTTGTTGGAAAGATGGTCTTTCTGGACAATGTTAGCAATTGCGAATGTGATTTCTTGAGTATGAAAATTTTGTTTGACGATGATACTTGAAGATATATGAATTAAAAGGAAACTAAATGAGTTTTAACTCTGCAAAACATTTGCAACCGCACCAAAGTTTAACCATTCCAATAATCAAAAATGGAATTGTCAAAATTTATTATCAAAATCAGTGTTCTGTGTGCCAAACTTATAGAATATTTTATGGTACACATAATCGAACGATCTATTCGCCAAATTATCGACAAATTCCAAACGCATAAAACAAAAAAACTGTGCATTCCGAAAAAAATATCACAGCTTTTGCTGGCAGTGTTGATAAAGATCCAAATTTATCAATGGGTTAATGGGGATGGTTAGAGAGCGATGATCAATGATGATTTAATTCCAAATTTGAATAGTATTGATCTGGAGGAGATTTAGTTTCAACAGGACGGCTCCACGTGTTATACAGTCAACACAAAAATCGATTTATTGAGGGAACAATTCGGTGAGAAAATTATTTCGAAGAACGGACCTGTTGTTTGTCCACCAGGGTCAGGTTATTTAAGGCCTTTAAATTATTTTCTTTGTTATGTTATGTTAAATCTTTGGTCTATTCCGATAATCCAGCAACTATTGAAGCCAATATAACTCAGACAATTGCGGACATAAAACCCCAATTGCTTAAAATAGTGTTCAGAAATTGGATTGACAGAATGCGCTTTGTCAGAAGTAGCCACAAAGGACAATTGTCCGGTATTCTTTTCAAGCATTAATGCCATTGGATGTTATTTCACATAAAATAAATAGTAAGGCATCTAATTTAGTTGTTGTTTTATTTCAATGTAAAGTTTGGACGCACTAAAAAATCACCCTATATATGAAGACAGAGAGCAAAGTACAAGTCGACAGTACTATAATCCGAACTAGAATAACATATGCAGCAAAGTCGGAAGCAGACAGTATAAACGAAAATACTAAGAACCATCTTGGCATAACCCTAACTGATAGAGTAACAAACACCAACATGTTGTACTTTATAAAAAGGAAAATAAAATAATGGAATCAGCACATAAATTGAATAAGCCCGAACAAAGTGATCAAAACATGCAGATATGAGTGCCGTTCAGATAATACATCGAACGATTCCTTAAACGACGGACACATAGCTAGCTATCGCCATCTATAGTAATATATACATATATATATATATATATATATATATATATATATATATATATATATATATATATATATATATATATATATATATATATATATGTATATATAATATAAATATAATATAAATATAAAACAAACAAGAAAATATCTCCTAGTTAGTAGTGGAAGAAGTAGAAAGTCCTCCAATCTTTAAGGTTTATTGAACTATAGATATTACTTTGTAAAATTCTTGAAAACCTTTGGTTTAAAGATAACATTGAGTTTCTTAGTAAGTCAACCAACTGATGAGGAAGCAAGTTAAAATATATTTTGCCTGATTACTGGCCTAACGGATTTTCGTGTAACAGTAATTACTTTCTCAATGTAAATAATCATCATTCCTCAAATTAAATGATTATAATAATCCCAACAAAGGATTGCGCCCTATGTTTGGATTAATCTGGAAACTCTGAAACTATCGGATATAGTTCAAACCTAATCCCTTCAACCAATTGCTTTGTCTAGGGTACATTCCTAAACATTCCAAGAAAATGTTTTTTAGCTTATTTACCATACTACTATTGTACAACATAAATTAAAAGCATAACTGCATATTTATTTTTTTAAGATATTATAAGAAAGATTCTAAGTAATACATTTTAAGAAATGTAGAAAGTCATTGGAAAACCCTTGTTGGTAGATAATTTCAGAGCTAGACTTCAAATTTCCATAAACTTCATATTCAGATTATCATTAGAAGATTTTTTTACGGCCGCGAAATGACCTTAGACGCCGGGTCGGCCTTACTTCCAAATTCTCTATCTGTTCTTTTTTAAGTTGATGTAAAAACGGTTACAATTATATCATATATTATAAAAGTTTTAATTTTTTAGATTTATTTTCATTATATAACATTTTAAAATCATACTTTCCATGATAATTTTAAAAATGTTACATAATGAAAGTAAATCTAAAAAACTCAATCTGTTATAGAACCTAGAAATTATAAAAAGGAAACATTTGGATATTTTGCTATATGACCAGCTAGATTTGAATGGTTCACCGTTATTAAAATTACATTGCCCTCCTAGACGTTGAAAAAATGAATTTCCACACTATCATCTTTTATGGTATTATTAGGTCGATGGACAGTTTAGGTTGTAATTACTTTTCCTACTGTTAGTTTATCATAGTTTTGTATTCGAAAAAGGTACTGTGTGTCGAAGCAATTATACATATAATTTTAAATGTAGTGGAAATTTTAGATATTAATCTTATTTATTTAAAATGAATTTCTTTTAAACTTAAAATTAAAAAAATTAAAAATTAATTTAACATTAGTTCGTTTCTAAATTTAAATTAATGCAAGTAGCCAGAAAAATGTACTTATTTTATCAATAAAATCAGAAAAACGTACTTATTTTATCAATAAAGTAAGAATTTGTCAAAGTTAAAGGTAAAGAATTTTCTAATAAGAATGTCAGAACTTAACTTTAACTTGGAATTATTTTGTAGGGTTATGTCAAATCTCCGGTTTACAGAAATAAATCCCGAACAATTCTTGATCTTAAACAAAAGTTTAAAATTTGCCTAGTGGTAGGTGAGAAAAAGTAATGGAAAATTGGGTGTCCAGAATGCATTCTATCAGACGAAGCCAAGGAGCACATTTGAACTACAGCATTCATCAAAACATAATGCCGTTATTTGTGTATATTTGACCTGAAGTGATTTGGTGGATAAAAATATGTTTTCTTTCGACATTCACAAGGCGATGACACATTTTCCGCCAGAAAATCGATTTAACGTTTCCAGGAAGCATTATTTTGCGAAATGGTAACATCAACTGATCACCAAGGTCATACGATCTCATACTCTTGAATTAATTTTTGCAAAGTTATGTTAAATCTCCGGTTTACAGAAATAAATTCCGAAAAATTCTTGATCTTAAACGAAAGTTTAAAATTTGTCTCGTGATAGGTGAGAAAAAGTAATGGAAAATTGGGTGTCCAAAATGCATTCTATCAGACGAAGCCAAGGAGCACATTTAAACTACGGCATTCATCAAGACATAATGCCATTATTTGTTCTTCAAGATAAAAAAAAGTTACCTGATTATCACTTGACACTCTTATTGAACAACCGTTTTTATGTATTCTTTTTGAATTACGCTTCATATTAATGCTGAATCTATATTACCTGAATACTTTTACTTTTCTCCGAGGTTCTTTTTATTACATTACTTCCATTTCATATTTTAACTGTTATCAGTTTTAATTTAGTATAAATAGGAGAATAATTGAAAGCATTAATTATATGAGTAATTACATATTAATTCATTCATCCAGCAAATAAGCCAGTAGTTCATTTAATTACTTCATGAGCGAAATAGAATGGTTGAACAGTTTTAAAAACGTGTACCATCAACTATTTCGACGATTATATTAAATGTTTTGGTAACATTAATAATGTCGGATGATTTAGATCCGCATATATATCAAATGATTAATTAATTTTGAATATTTGATTATAATTCAGGGATAAATACGTTCATTTTGTAAAAAAATTCGAATAACCACACACCATACTTTTCATGACCTATATTTTATTCTACCACTTAAAAAATCGATTATCTACTGCATCATCTCAAGAGCCAAAAAAAACATAATCTCTGCTGCGCCTATTTTAATTACATTTTCTTTTGAAAGTAATATCGAGTCTAAGGGTGGAAAAAAGCAACCCTTACAACCCTTTCTGCATTTTTGTTCCCCTCAATGAATATATTATTTTTTTTCTTTCGTTGGACTTTTACTCTTTTAAGAGTTCTGTTTTGGAAGAAATCGATGGAGATTAGTTTGTTATGAAGGGCATGAATTTGAAAACACTAATTTTTTTTGTTTTTAATGCTTCTGCACACATATTTCTGCTAACATAAAAATTTACCAGCAATAAAAGTTCTACAAATATAGATAAATTTGTTACAATATCAACTGATTCTTGTTAATCAAAATTGAAGTCAAGAAGTTAGTGAATTTTACCCCATTCACACCCTTCGAAAACCTCATATTTCCCTGATACATCACCTTACATTTAACAAACAACTCGAAAAGATTTACCGGTAAACCCCAATTATATTTTTATTGAACAGGAGATGATTCAATCTCAGATTGGTATTGCTAACATGCGTCGAAAAGTATAGAAAAAGTGATTTAGTGTTTAGAGGAAAATCTTTTCGACTTTAGTGTTTGAAACCATAAAAGAATTAATTTTTAAAGCAATTAAAATTAAATTTTGCCTCAGCGAGTGAACTATATTGGAGAGGTTATCTGACCTTACCCAGTCTAGTTACCAGCATACTAAGAGGCGATTCTTCATCGAATTTTTCATTCATGTTCAGCAGGCTCCGAATAACGATAGTTTGATACCAATTTAAAGTAATAAATGGAGTAAAAGATAATTCGCTGAAATGATAAAGCACCTATGTAAGTAAGTTCCTCTAAGGAAGCATTATTTTAAAGCCTTCCAAATACTTTTTCGTTTGAAGCTGTGTTTTGACAAGATCATTGCTTCACATATCTTCCAGCACATCTTATGAATTCTTCTTGGTACTGTTGTGATGTTTTGTCATTTTATTGTGATTATGTAACATCTATTTGTATTTCCTAACATATTTCAAGTCATATTTTAATATATAATATATTATATAACATATATTATATATATATATATATATATATATATATATATATATATATATATATATATATATATATATATATACGATGTATATATATCGCGCATATTGGTTGGATCACGCAAAGCATTCTGACTCATTTTCGAGTGTTCTTTCTGATCCACTTCTCAGGAAACGACACATCTCTCATCCTTTCTCCGTGGATTCTCTTTCTTTCCTCCGACCAACCTGTCACCGATCTCCTCGAAACTTCGCTGTCTGATGCAACGTTCCACATATGTATTTTGTTTCTGTACGTTCTTGTGTCCTCAATCTCTGTGGGGCCCATTTGTGCCTTTCCGATATCAGCTCTAACTTGTGCAATCCATGGTACTGTTGACTTGACTCCTTGTATGTATGTAAGAATTCTGTTGGTGAGTTTTGTCGGTGGGAATCTACTGATTTGTCCATAGAATTTCAAGCTTCTTTTTCTTATATCAGCCGCTAAGTTGGACATGTTCTCTGTGGTCTTTCTAGAATGCAGTCTGTATCCTTCCTCTGTCAGTTTTGGGCCGAGAATTCTCCTCATAATTTTGCATTCTTCTTTTAGTATGTTTTCTATGCCGCTCTTTGTGTGGAGTGTAAGTGTCTCGCTTGCGTATAGTACCTCTGGTTTTATTACTGTGTTACAGTGTCTAATTTTTGCGTGTGTGGATATGCATTTCTTATTGTAAATATTGTATGTCTTACCGTATGCCCTCTTTATCTTCTGTAATCGAGTCTTCTGCGCGATCTTCTCTCGTCCTGTGGGTTCGAGGATCTCGCCCAGGTATTTGAACTGAGTAACCCTATTTATTTTGCCGTATTTGGTGTTCAAATTTTGGACATCTTATTTTGAGCAGAAGAATTCGGTTTTTTGGAAGCAGATTTGTAGGCCGACTTTCTCTGCACATTCTTTGAGGACTTCTATCTTTTTGGTTGCCCTTTTTTCTTCATTGTCGGCGATTTACAAGAGGAGACCTGAGCTGGTATTGTCTGAGCTGGTGCTCTGTCATCGCTAAATTTTATTGGTATAACTAGGAAGCAGATTTTTGTCCAAGCTTGGGCCAGGTCAGTGCTTATCAGTGTGTTTAATCATAGTCATACGCTATTGACTCGTGTGTAGAAAAATGAATCAATAACAACTTTAGCTTTATCGTTGATTTTGTAGTTACTTTTTTAGCATACAACATAAAAAAAACAGTCTGAAGTACTCACAAAAAATAATTGAAATAATTTCTTAAACATTTTAGCGATATAGATATGTTTATAGATTGAAGTGGACTTTTTAAGTCCAGTCACTTATAATAACGTTCTCATGATAAATATAATGCTACTCAGATCTGCCTCTTCTTTCGAAAATAATAAGAATTTCTGCTTTTTCTTAAGGTATCCATGATATGGATATTTGAATGATAGTAATCAATAAAAATAAATCCAAAATTTATAGGGTACACCCATAATAGGATATTAATTATATTATATAATATTATATTATATCATTGAACAAAGTTAATTATTTAGTGCAGAATGTTGATGGGCCTCTTAACAATACACTGATTTAATATTCTAAACGGTTCTCTTGGTCGTTATCGAAAATCATGATAGATGAAAAAGTATTGTGGCAAAAATTTTAAAAACCATTAGTTTTACGGTTATGTGTTGCAATATTTTAAAATTACGCGGTAATACTTTCACGTACTCGCCTGGTTTGAGGACGAGAATTTTAAAGGCCTATTATCAAGGCGGTAAAAAAAGTATTTTTCACCGAAGGGTTGGTAAAAAGAATTCGCGTGGTAAGTGGAAGGTTTTTTTGTTACCTAATTTCTGAATGTTAATTGGTCTAGTCCTAAATATGTCGATGAAAATGTTATTTATAAGCTGTCGCGATATGAGTAATTTACTTATTACCACTGACAGGTCTTGATTTTGTATTCAAGGTTTGTTTTTTGTCTGGTTATTTTCAAGCTATAAATGTTGTTTCTACAACATGTAATAAATATGGTATTTTCAATGGTAGTATACTTTTTCTTTTAACTTAACATTGTCATATTGATTGATAATTAACTAGTAGTAGTAACCTAATATAAATCGTAGAGTTATACTCAAGTTAAAACAGGTATTGTAAATAATAATTTTAGGTATATTAAACAGCTGTGCTATCTCTCGATCCAGATATTTTGGAGAATATTTGATACAATTGAATTGTATACTCTTCAATATAAACTACATTAATCTAAGAGTGCAAAGTCCTAACTATATAGTGGATGTACTAAAACATTCACAATAATTTTACAATGCTCTTTCGAATAGTTCTCCACCAGGTACTGAAATGATGCATGTATGATAAAATGACCATGGTATTTGTTAAGTCTAATTCGTTAGGTAGATGGTAGGTAGATGCGAAGTTTTAGACCTATGCGTTTTGTTTCTTATTTATGCTGAAGGTATGCGATTTTACAGATCTTATAAACGCAATATTTTGAGTATGAAAGAGTTGCGTTTGCTAACAGTCAACCAAAGGCACATTCGAACGAACACCTCTCAAAAGTGTTTAGACTAATTTAAAGCAATACTGCTGTATTTGTTCGACACTTTATACAGTAAATAAAACATGGATTGGCCATTATTCGCCTGAAATGAATCATCAACATTGGGTGGGAGTAGGAGAAAGCGTGCCAAAAAAGATGAAAAGATTTCCATCTGCAGAAAAAGGCTATGGTAAGGAAAAAGGTGCGGATTCTCGTAGTATGAAAACCATGAAAAGATACACGATTTAACACCGTACAGAAATTATTCGTCTCTTCATCCATTAAAATGCGTGTTCAGTTGATCAGACTTCAGTTGATCAGACAAAACGCAGAAAATCATGGGTTGACCCAGGACCACCATCAATATCGACCGCAAGACCGAATCACTTTGAAAAGAAGACAATGCTGTGTATTTGGTGGAATCAGAAGGGTGTCATGTACCATGAGCTTCTGAAACCAGGTGAAACAAATAATACCGTTCGCTACCGCCAACAAATGATCGATTTAAACCATGCATTGATCGAAAAGTGACCAAAATGGATTACAAGACACGGCAACGATTTTGCGGCACGGCAACGCCCCATCACACGCTGCGAAATTGGTTACAGACACAATTTCTGCACTTGTCTGGGAACTCTTGCCTCACCCGCCGTACTCATCAGACTTGGCCCCTTCCTACTACCACTTGTTTTTTGATCGATGTCTCACGCCCTTTCCCTTCCTTCAACAATTACAGAGATGTGGCAAAATGACTTGATAAGTGGACCACCTACAAAGATTTTTGTGGGGGGGGGGAGTCATCCACAAATTGCCAGAGAGATGGGACAAATGTGCAGCTAGCGGTGGCTTTGAAAAAATCATTTTTTACCTTTCTCCCACATTAAACGTGTTTTTAAAGAAAAAAATAAAAATCTTTAACCGCTACACGTATTTTCAAAACAGAATGCCATTAAACGTTCTTCAAGATAAAAATTAATTTTCCGGATTATCATTTATAGTTATAATTGTGCCTCATTTAAAATTCTAGCAATCTTATTGAACAACCGTTTATAATTTTATCATGTTTATTTTCCGAATATTACTATTTACTATAGAAAATTTCGTGGAATCGTAAGTAGTATAGTTTTTAATCATTTGGAGTTTGCTAATTTATCAGTAATGAAAAAATACCATTCAAAAACAAAAAATGATCTAATAAATATATCTATGTTGATGAATTAAATTTTAAACTGCAAAATTCCGAAATCAAAAATAACTTTTTAGATAGTTTACTTCGTTTACGTTTATACTAAAATATTATCAAGGATAGTTTGGACGTGCAGTAAATAAAAATTGAAGTGCTCTTTTTGAAATATGGCATTTTATTTATGTGTTTCGTATAAATAAAAGACCTATAAAGAGCTTGCATTTGTAATTTAACATTTTCGATTTGCGAAATATTTTTAGTTTTACCGAAACGTTTTATACAGTCAATATGTGTGCATTAAATTTTAGAATAAATATACTATCATAGTAAAATATTTTTTTTATATATATATTTTTTAATTTAATATAAAATGGTATCAATTTTATTATTATTTTAATTTTCTTCTAGTTTCTTTAATTAATTAACTAACTTTATTAAATTTTAACATAGCATAACATTATTAATAAATAATATGTTCTACTTTGTATACACATATACCAGGTCTGTAAATATGAAACCGGAATTTGCCCATAGACGGTCTTTCCTAGTTGACATATTTCAAAAATTTTCAACTCACAACAATACAAGTTTCATACAAGAGCATAGTTTGTAATAGCATTGAATATGTTGAATTTGGTAGCTGGAAACTACGATTTGCAGATAGCAGTGATTTTCTGTTATCATTTGAAGAAAACTGCTACATAATCGCATCGAATGCTTATCGAAGCTTACGGTGAGCATGACTTTTTAAACCACAATGCTTTGAGGGGTTCAAAAAATTCAAAAGCAGTGACGAAAGAAACGCGAGCGATGAGTAGCGACGAGTAGTTTGACGAATAACGACGAGTAGTTTGATAAGAGAAACGAAGAACGTGGAAGACAACCGAAAAAGTTTGAAGACAACGAATTGCAAGCATTGTTGGATGAAGATGACACGCTCAGACGCAACAATAACTCGCTCATCAATTAAATGTGACACGAGAAGCCGTCTCTGTTCGTTTGAAAGCCATGGGAAAGATCCAGAAGATGGGAAAATGGGTTCCACATAAACTGAATGAAGTACCACAGGAAAACCTAAAAACCATTTGCGAAATGCATAGCAAAAAGTAATTTCTCCATCGAATTGTGACTGGCGATGAATAATGGATATATTTAGAGAATCCTAAGCGTAAAAGATCATTGGCAACTCCAGGTGAACCATCGACATCGACTGCAAGGCCAAATCGCCATAGCCGGAAGGCAATATTGGTGAGATCAGAAGGGTGTAATCTATTATGAGCTGCTAAAACCTGGCGAAACCGTTAGTACTGAACGCTACAGACAACAAATGATTGATTTGAAGCTTGCGTGAAAAACGACCAGAATATCAAAAAAGGCAACACAAAGTAATTTTGCTTCATGATAATGCACAATCACACCCTTCAAAACTGGTCAAGGAAACGATTGATGAGACGTTTAGGTGGATAATACTTTCGCATGCGGCTTACTCACCAGACTTGGCTCTATCCGATTACTATTTATTTGCATCAATTTGAATGACACGCACTTGCTGATGAGCGCTTTCTTATGAAAATGGGTCGATGACTGGTTTGCCTTAAAAGAGCAACAGTTTTTTTAGCGTAACATCCACAAATTGTCAAACTGGCGCGAAAAATGTATAGCTAGCGATAGACAATACTTCGAATAACATATTTTTTATCATTTTCATACAATAAATGTGTATTTTCTATACAAAAATTCCGGATTCATAGTTAGATACATGGTACTACAAAGTCGACACAATTCAAATCATCATCACCATCATCCACTGCAAGACGGAGGCGTCTTCTGCATGCTTTCAACTGTCGCGATCCTGAGCTTTCTTCCAATATAGTCCAATAGTCCAATATACTTAATGATGTCATCAGTCCGTCGTGTTTACGGTCTTCTTCGTGGACTATTGTCGGCCCAGCGGTATCCACTCCAAGCTTTCCTTGGTCTACCTATCTTCCCATTGCCTCACTATATGGGCTGCGCACTTCTATTTCAACTGCTTTAGTCTTCTAATAATGTCACATACTTTCCTTTGTTTTCTGAGCATGTGCTCGTGCATCTCCTCGTTCATTTGCATTCGTCTTTTAATGCCAAACATACAACTTTACATTCCCCTCTTTGCTTCAGTTTAAGAACTGATTGCTACGTAAGTGTATAGATTTCATTTTCATTTATCATGACGGACAGAACGCACTGATTAGGGCCTTTTCTTTTCTTTTCAGGCAAAGTGGGAGTTTGTTCTTAAAAACTATATTGAGACTTCCAAATGCCTGCCATCCATATTTAATACGCCATTGTTCTACTCCCAGGTGGTAACCTCCTCCATTTAAATCCTCTCCCCAAAATGATCACATCTTCCACATATATTACGACCATATCTTTAACATAATTTTCTTAAGTCGCTTAAATTAGAGAAATTCAATCTAAAGGAACCTTATTCAATTTAACAGGCCATAACATATATAATATAAGAATAAGATAATTTACTTTACCCCAAACCTAAACACTTTTCATGAAGCTCAAACACATTTTAATACATCACATTGAAGATGTAACTCCAGCAATATGAACATTTTTGAGATTCTTGTTACGTAATATTTTACTGCTTTTTTCATAAAAAACTATTGGCAAAGCATCACAGAATTGTCACAAACTAGGACTTTTATATTTTGTATATTTTTTTTGTATGTTCTATTGTACTGCTTTTTACGTAAAATTGCATGTCGATGTCGAAGATTTACATCTTACATAACATTTTCCGGTCATTACTAAATCATTACTATCAAGATTTTTTTATTTTTCCTTAAAATTTAATTTTAACCCATCAGGTACAACTTTTCGGAAGAAATTTATCATTACATTAGCTATTCTAACAATATTTAACAACAAGCTCTCTAAAAACATTTAGAAAGAACCGTGTAGTTCAAATTGAAGCTATGAAAGTGTCATTTCTTTCGGATAAATTCTCTTTAAAATACCACCCCAACAAAACCTAACAGACTAACTGCATATTTTAAAGCATACCTGGATCCTCTTAGCCTCTATCCCCTAGTAGGGAGTAAAAGGGATGGAACTAGATGAGAATAGAATAAGAGGAGAAGGGTGGCTAATTTAGCCCCAACCTCGTTACTGCCGCCCCATTCCAATAAAATCTATATTTCAAATGAAATTTGCAACTGCATGTATTGCACTTTGGCGTTGACTACCAGTCGGCGCTTTACGCGAGGGTCTGCATAGCCGGCGTACAGAGATTTTTGAAGGATGCGGGTTTCGGGCCGTATGTGTGAACTTACTGGACGCTGGCACAACGTGATGATGGCTATTAACTCATCTTGTTTTTGTATAATTGAAGAGGAAAGTCAGAATGGAAACGAGACATTTCCACTTTAACAAGATCATATCAACTTTATACCAGAGGGTTTAAAAAAATGATGGTTCTGTAGCATACTTTATATGTATTAAATTAATAATAAAAATATTTAAGTAATAACATAACTAAATACGATCTCTAAATGTATTTACAATAGTGCAAATAGTGTATGGAATTATTTCGGTTCTTTACAGTGTATCAAATGATGTATTTAATATAAAATAAATATACAAATTAATTTTTTATCAATGATACGAGGATCGGTCGAAAATGTCTCAGCCTGACAAAAAAATTACAATATTTTTGAGAATTTTCAATAATGCATTTTATTAACCAATTTAATTACCAATGATGTTCCAACTTTTAAATATCTTCAATATAATGCAATTTGTCCTAGAGAATAAAAGACATATTTGTCATTTCTTCAGACTAACTAAGCGAAACACTTTGAAGTGTAGGTCATGGAGTTTTGTATCAAGAACCTGAAATGTGTGTGCGGGCGCATTATCATGGTGAAAGGACACTTTCTTTTTGGCAATTTCCTCTTCAGGTGGTCCACTAGTAAAACGCAATGTGCCCCGGAGATGATCCTTCCTATTTCCAGGTAATCTGTAACTACCGCACCTCGAGAATCTCAGACTTTTCCTGAAGAAATACAACAAACACTCTTAAGTGCTCACACTCACTCATTCGAGTGCGTCTTTGATTAACTGTTTATAAACGCAACACCTATGTAGTGGACATGGTATGTTGAGATGTTTTCAATATCAGCAAGCTCGCAATGTGAATTTTTGTGACGATTTTGTTAGTCATAGTGGTGTTCATGCATCCTGGTCATAATTTTCAATGGATATACAACCAGGTTTAAATTCGACAGCCCCTTTTTTCACCATCGAATACGAAGGGGAAGAATATTTTAAAGTAGAATATCATTCTCTTTGTATGTCGATCGGGGTTAAATCCAATGAAACAAAATACTTTATGACAGTTCGAATCCATTTTTCATAAAATGTTAAAACTTGTTTACATTACTCGATTGCCACAAACAAGTAATTAGATGTACCTGTTTAAAACTTCACATTACGACATCTAATGAATCATGTGCCATATTTTTATCAATTTCAGTATACTTAATTTGTGGAAGAGTAAAAGATGTATTAACAAGAAACTATATTTTGTAACACTTTCTTTATTAGTAATGAAAATGGTTTTCTAAGCCATCAAATGATATTAAGTGCTATATCAATCTCCTATTTTTCGCGAAAATTTGAAAAGTTCAAAGCTTGAAGTTTGTGAGTGTAATTTCAATGTATTGTGTACAGATAAAGTATCACTTCCTTAATTAAACATAATATAAAAAACTAAATATTAGCATCAGTTCTCAATAACTGAAGATAAGCGACGTCGGGCGCAGTTAAAACCGAAGGGGGTGACCACCAGACTGGAGCAAATATATGAGATGAGATGATAGATATATATATATATATATATATATATATATATATATATATATATATATATATATGTATTTTTATCTAGCAAGAATCGCTCTAGAAAATGTTCTTGCCCAACATATGAATTACAACAACATACGTATTAAAATATCATTTGATTTATGAAATTTGTCAAGATAATACTTCCTTGTGCAACCTCGAGTTGTGTAAAAAAAAATTAGTATTTCACAGTTATCGCACCATCTAACCAATATTGTAGAAGATTATTTGCTACGAGTTTGGCTGATTGTCTCATCTCTAATGTTTCGAATAGGCGTTGATAATAATGTATTAAACATGACAAAATAAGTTTACTTATAACTAGATAAATTTCGATACTTTTTAGTGAGTAAAAATTAATGTTATATTTTTAGAATAATGATGTATGACGTATTCCTTCTGTTGATTACTTAGCGTTTGGTAACACACCCTCATCGAAAACAAAAAAAAAACTCCAACTCATTGATCAGTTAACTGCCGTGGCACCACCACTTTCACCCCCACGGCCACCCTTTCTCGGTGGTGTGTACGCGCTCCAAAACTATATATTGCAAAGTACATAAGCGCCGCCAATAGCCCCACCCCTCACACACACACATCCACTGCTTAGAACGCATCGCACCCCGTCGCGCCACCTCCCTTCGCTGCTACCACCGCCACCGCCTACGTCCCTCCGACTCCCGGCCCCACCCGTGTGGGTGGCGGGATGCACCCGCAATGCAATTGCTGTGTGTCGGCTGGCCGATGGTGGCGCCATTTTGAAATTGCGAATTATTGCGTAAAAATAACGCGAAACCAGTTATCCAGTATCGATTGGGGTGGGGGGAGGTACCCAACGAATAATCCCCCTCCATGAAGATTGTTTATTAATATTTGGTTATCATTTAAATAATGTTTATGGAATCCACTGGTGCAAATCTAAATTTTAAATAATATTTGTATTTGTTGTTTGTTGAAAATATATTTTTCTCTCAGACATGTTTTCTAACAAGTTTTTTCTAACAATAACAAAAAATACTGCTAATTTTTATATATGTTCGCTATTTGAGTGTTTTGTTCAATTCTATAGTTCAATAAAGTGATAAATTACCTGCGAAATTTTTAACAAAAGTATAAATTGCTCAATTAAAGAAAACCCCATAAAATACAAAAATTGAAGGTATGTAAATCAAAACTAGTAACATTTCCCTAAACAATTTACCACATAATTAAATAAATTATTTCATGAAGTTCTTATAGCACCAAATTAATTAAACAAATACTATTAAAGTCACTTAGATAATACAACATTGCTTACGAAACTATAGTAACAAAGTAAAAAAAAAGTAATAATTAGCAAAGTAAAAAAAATGTTTTATTTAATTAAAAAAAAAAGAACTATCATAAAAAACGGACAAATCAATTAATTATTTGTTATAATATATATATATATATATATATATATATATATATATATATATATATATATATATATATATATATATATATATATAAACATTTTGTTAGTTGGTTGAACGGGAGTGAACCCCACCCATCCCCTACATTGGAGGGCACATGCTTCGTCTATTGGTGGTTAAACTCATCAAGATACCGACATATGCTTTCTCGTCAAGAATAGGGAGACCCTCCCCACAATCAAGCAATCCATACTTTCGCCCATTTCTTGTCGGATGGCTTATACATGCAGTTTTTTTATTTCTTTCGACTGCGTCCAATGAGACAACAGTAGTCAAGAGTTATACACTCCCATCTGCTGGGTTCCACAATCTCATGTGGAACGCACAACAACCCGCGCCTACTCCAAAATGAATATTTAGTTGGTTGACCGGGAGGGAGCCCCACCCATCCCTTACATTCTTACAGGTTAATTCTTACATTCTTACATTCTTACAGGTTATTACACCACTGTCAGATTGCGACTGAGCGTCTTCGACCCGATCAACGCAATATTCGTCCTTCAAACTTTGCACGGCAAACACTCTACCTGTGATAATAAGTCTTTCTTAGAACCAGAACTCCTGGGCCTATCTCTTTATAGGCCACTGTTTTAGCGGGTTTGATTTCTAGTTTTCCTCTACCACTGAAATGGAAGACATAAAACTTAAGTCCCCGACTTTTCATCCGAAGGGGTATACATGATATATACATTGAATATATATATATATATATATATATATATATATATATATATATATATATATATATATATATATATATATATATATATATATATATAACGATTAACGAAATAAATATTGTAGGTTTTTCTTTCAGAATAGATTTAAATAAATGGCTAAAGGATATTTCGGCCTATTTTAAAGTAAATATATTTTTCGTTTAGTAGGCTATGAAATAATGGATGACAGATGAAGTATTTACATTACACTTGACAACTGTTAACGTCAATTTGTGAATGTCATTTCTTTCAATTTGTATATGGAATTAATATATATTTAACTAAAAAAAAAAAGAATTGAAATACGCAACAATTGTTGGATACGGTGACAGGATACGCGCTTATGCTGAAGCCTGTCGAGTATTTAATGAAGTACATCCGAATAAAAACATAACTAATTCAACAGTTTCAAAAACGGTGAAAAAATTCAATGATATAATCAGCTTAAAAGTAAGGAAACCTTACAATTATCTACTACATCAATGAAAACATTCACCGAATTTTCGTCATTAGTTTTTGTTTACGAGGACTTCTAATACTGTTTCTATAATTGAATCTTTTCACCGTTTTTAAAATTGTTAACTTGTTGATGTTTTGATTCGATTATTTCATTAAATACTAGACAAACTTTAGCATCAGTACGTTTTCCGTCACCGTATCGAACAATTAGTATTTCAATTCTTTCTCTTTCAGTTATACATATTTGAAATTCACAAATTAACCGATATATATATGTATATATATATATATATATATATATATATATATATATATATATATATATATATATATATATATATATATATATATATATATATACACTAGGTGTTTTGATCCTTTTTTATCCCCTAGTATATGAATTTTGATAGTGTGAACTTGTATTTTGAACTATTCAAAGAGAACTAAAGTTCAAGGAACTCTGTTGAATTCTACCTATCATTTTAATATGTTCGTTTCCGTTTGTCCTAATATGAAGAGCACTTGAAGTAACATGACGTTTTTTTCTTCACTTTTTTTCAACTGAAGAGGGCACCTTGTCCGACGACAGAAGGGATTAAAGCCAAAGCCAAGACGCCCATCAAACATATGCCGCGCATACGTGGAAAAACAAAGAAGCCGATGGAAAAAAACAAGTGAAAGTTGATGTACGCGGCCATGTGGGTGAAGTTCAATTGTTTTCTGTTGGGAAGTTATTTAAAAGTCGACCGGGCGACGTATAATTAAGGTATTAAAAAAAGGAACGGGCCACAGGAAGTGGATGTTTCAGAGCCTCCAGGACGATTTTCGGTAAATTGCTTATTTAAGAAAAAGGGTTCGGGGTTTATTGATGGTGCTGCGGGGGCATTCGGTCTTGAGGTTCGTACGCGCACATGTGCGGTTACGGCGATTAACCTAACCTCTAATTATCGAAATATCAACTTTATTCATACCCATCTCAACGAAACCCGGCATAATTTAAGATTATAGGTTATTGTGATATGTGAGATAAGACTGTTAATAATTGGATTTCCCGACGCTATTAACGATATATTTCCCACCATAATGTCAAATATCTAAAATCTGTTTTATTTGTTGTGTCATAGTTAGTAATGAGACCAACTACTTTGTACGGACGTTAAACATGGGTTCTAAACAAGAAACAGGAAAAAACTGTTAAGATGGGAATGTAGAATAATCAAGAGGATAACAGGAGGAAAAAAATTGATGTCTTTTATATGAGAAGAACGAATGAGGAAATTTATAATATGTTCAAAGAGCCAAGGATAAACTCACTAGTGAAATCGAGAAGGCTGTTGTGGCCAGGCTACACATAGGGGGGATAGAATGATGAGGAGGAGACCACAAGGTAAAAGAAGGCAAGGAAAACCTAGGAAATGATGGAGCGAGGCTGGCATGGAAGATCTGAGTGAGAAGGGAATAAAGAATTAGAAGACAATGACTAGAGACAGGAAAATATCGAGAAAACTCAAAAGCTATGGGGATAAAAGCCTGTTATATATATAGGGTGATTTTTTAGTGCGTCTAAACTTTAAATTAAAAGTAAAATAAAAAATAAAACATGCCATTAATGCTTGAAAACAATTTCTGACAAAATGTTCGGCATGGCTACTTCTGGCAAAGCGAATTCTGACAATCTAATTTCCGATCACTTTTTCAAGCAAATGTGGTCTTATCTCAGCAATTGCCCGAGTTATATTGGCTTCCTAGGTGTCAATAATTACTGGTTTATCACCATAGACCAACGATTTAACATAACCCCAAAGAAAATAATCTAAAGGTATTAAATCACATGACGGTGGATTGGTGGCCGATTAACTGGTACGTTCGTCGAAATAATGTCCTCACTCAAATGTTCCCTCAATAAATCGATTGTTGCATTGGTTGCATAACATATGGAGCCATCCTGTTGAAACCACATCTCCGCCAGATCAATGCCATTTAACTTCAGAATTAAATAATACATTTACTCGAGTAACAAAGCCCAACTTCCTGAAAACAGCGACAAATTGACAGCTTTTGTCTTGTTTTTGTTTTAATATCGAGCAACTTGAAATGCGTTCGGAATTTGTCGATAATTCGGCGAATACATCGCTTGGTTGGGCGATTATGTGCACCATAAAATGCAAGATGTATTCTATAAGTTTGACGCACAGAACACTGATTTTGATAATAATTGCTCTGATGGTTAAAAGCTTCATGATGATTTGCTAGACTATAGAGACACAGATTTACAGACTTGCGCGCAAACTCATAGTTCATTTAACAGCGACCCCTATCGGAATTTCGGACACGCTAAGAAAATCAAACTTTGGTATATATATATATATATATATATATATATATATATATATATATATATATATATATATATATATATATTATATTATTATTAGGTGCGCATAGGCCCAATTGGATCACGCAAAGCATTCTGACTCATTTTCGAGTGTTCTTTCTGATCCTCCACACCTCTCTCATCCTTTCTCCGTGGATTATCTTTCTTCCTTCCGCCCACTTTGCTCCCGATCTCCTCGAAACTTCGCTCTCTGATGCAACGTTCCACATATGTATTTTGTTTCTGTACGCTCTTCTATCCTCAATCTCTGTCGGAACCATATGTGCCTTTCCCAGATCAGCTCTGACTTGTGTGATCCATGGTACTGTTGACTTGACTCCTTGTATGTATGTAAGAATTCTGTTGGTGAGCCTTGTCGGTGGGAGTCTACTGATATGTCCATAGAGTATCAATTCTTTTTCTTATGTCCGCCGCTACGTTGGACATTCTTTCTGTGGTCTTTCGAGAGTGTAGTCTGTATCCTGCCTCTGTCAGTTTTGGGCCGAGAATTTTCCTCATAATTTTGCGTTCTTCTTTTAGTATGTTTTCTATGCCGCTTTTTGTATGAAGTGTAAGTGTCTCGCTTACGTATAGGACTTGTATACTAGGACTTACGTATAGGACTGTATTGTAGTGTCTTATTCTTGCATGTGTGGATAGGCATTTCTTATTGTAGGTATTGTGTGTCTTGCCGTATGCCCTCTTCATCTTCTGTAATCGAATCGTCTGTGCTATCTTCTCTCCTCCTATGGGTTCAAGAATCTCGCCCAGGTATTTAAGGTGAGTGACCATATTTATTTTGCCGCATTTGGTGTTCAAATTTTGGACGTCTAATTTTGAGCAGAAGCATTTGGTTTTTTGAAAGGAGATTTGTAGGCCGACTTTCCCTGCACATTCCTTGAGGACTTCGATCTGTTTGGTTGCCCTTTTTTCATTGTCTGCGAGTATGGCTAGGTCATCTGCGAAGGCCAGGCATGATATTTCTATGTTGTTTTTGGATTGTCCGAGTCGTATTGGTTTCCAATATCCTTGATTTTTCAGTTCTTTTTCCCATTCCCTTATGACTTTGTCCATGACCAGGTTGAAGAGGAGTGGGGATAACCCATCTCCTTGGCGTACTCCAGTTTTAATCAGGAAGAGTTCGGAAATTTCTCCCATAAATTTTACTTTAGAGGTTCTGTCAGTTAGTGTCTGCTTGATCATTCGTAGTGTTTTGGGGTCCAGTCCTTGTTCTTCTAGGATGTTGAACAGAGATTTTCGGTTGATGCAGTCATATGCTTTCTTGAAGTCCTCGAACGTGTAGATGATTGGGACGTTCCTGATAGCTTTGTATTTCAATATAGTTTTTAGGTTAAATATTTGTTCAGTGCATGAGCGACCAGGGCGAAAGCCTGCCTGATACTCGCCAATTTTGTGTTCTAATTGTTCTTGTGTTCTCTGGAGAAGGCATGCTGAGAGGATTTTGTAAGTGACTTGTAGTAAGGAGATTCTTCTGTAGTTGTTCACATCTGTTCTGTCTCCGTTCTTGTGCAGCGGGTAGATAAGAACACATTTCCATTCATCTGGTAATTTTTCTGTTTGCCAAATGTTCGTGATAATTTGCGTAAGTTCCTGCAGTTAATTTGGTTCGAGGTTTTTCAATAGTTCCGCGGTGATACCATCTTCACTGGATGACCTGTTATTCTTTAGTTTGCGTATGTGCCTGTGGATTTCTTCCTATGTTGGGTGTGGTGATTCTGAGTGGGTATCGATACAATTTTCCTTGGGGAATCTTGTGTCGCGTTCAAGGCAATTGAGGAGATCAGAGAAATAGTGTGCCAGCTCCTGACAATGCTCCTGATTGGTTAGCTCTAATCTCCCATTCCGCTTTCTGAAGCAAAGATTTTGTGGTGTGTATCCACGGATTTCTCTTGCAAAAGTCCTATAAAAGTCTCTCGTGTTATAATTGCGGAATTTCTCCTCTATAGAGTCTAGTTGTTCCTTCATGTACTTCCTCTTAGTTTGCCTGATAACCTTTGCCGTCTGTTTTCTAGTCACGTCGAAAAGCTGTTCACTTTCTGGAGATTTTTAGTGATTTTAGTACTCTCGAAATGCTCGTTTGCGTCGCTGCAATGCACTTTCGCATTCCGAGTCCCACCAAGGGTGTTTTGTGTTCTTTTTCATTGGGATCAGTTCCTGTGCTTTTTGTGTATTTTTTTGTGGAATTTTTTCCATGTATCTGCCTGTTCCTTTTCCCATTCCTCTGTTATGTTGGATTCCTTGATCTTTTTTGTGTCGAATTTCTGTAGATGTGCTTTCTTGTGATTAATTCTCTTTGGGGTGAACTTGACTTTGATTCGTGTTAGGTAGTGGTCTGAGTGAATGTTCGCACCCCTGCGGACTTGGACATCTTGGATCTCTCTTTGTTGTTAGTATGAGATCGCAACGTGGTCTGTCTGGAATTCTCCAATCTGTTGAATAGGCGATATCCATGTCTTCTGTTTTCGTGGAGATTTTCTTAGGGATGTTGACATAATCTTAAGGTTATTCTGTTGGCATAGTTCCATGTGTCTTGTGCTTTTCTTATTGGTAAATTGGTGACCGGGGAATTTGCCTACTGTTTTCTGATGGATTTTTTTCTCCCTACAGATTTGTGCGTTAAAGTCGCCCAGTAAAATTTTGTCGTCATCCTTTGGGACCTTTGCCATTACCTTCTTTAGTGTTGCCCAGAATTTCTCTGTAGACTTGGGGTTTTTCTTGTTGTCTCCATTCGTGGGGGCATGTACATTGATCATGGTGTATTTTTTATTGGCGCACTGTATGAGCATTGTCATTAGTTTATTGTTTATGGGCGTAATTTCCTGGGCGTAACATTTTATGATGATATTCTGGCCATTTGAAAAAAAATTAATTATAATTTTTACTTATTATTAATATTTATCTTATTTCGCCCAAACTGAAAACCTAAAGAAACATTAAAATGAAAATGTTATATCCATATGTTAATTTTACTTTCATCACAGTAGTTATTGTGTTTTATTATATTTGTTTAATATCGTCGTTTACCTAAATGATAGACAACATGTCATTTATTTTTATGTGGCAAAAATGAACATATATATTTCATAAAATGATGTTTTATTGGCGGCATTGAATAATTTTCTCCTTATTCAATTATCCCATCATTTGGGTCAAAACAATAAATATTTGTTTAAATAAAATTTCTAAAATAATTCTCTATTAAACATACGTTGTGTTGCCGAGTAACTTTATACGTGGACATCAAACGCGGAAAATTAAGAAAATTAACTAGTACTAGTATATTAGTAAGTGGAATATTTTAAGATCCATTTGAAGTTAAAATATTTCTTTTCGATTCCTATTTTTAACACCAACAACCAAAATTTAAAATCAAACAAAAAAATTTATTTAAAATCTAAGTCACCGACTGCCATCTCCTCGGTTTTATTAACAATTTTAAATACAGTTTTAAAGTGCACTAATACAAACTTTGGCTCTGCATTTATCACTAACACTAGCACATTAGGCTAGTTTCCTCCTAAGACTTCTCACTAGGTTCTTGTTGTCAATGAGCTGGATTACCTGCACATTCACGTGCTGCAAAAGTATTTAATTGTGGCTTCTTGCCAATTTATGAATTTCACTGTTGATGCAGATCATCGTTTCTGATGTACCTTCGTGCATCTAAAGGGTTGTCCAATAAGAGTAAATTTAAAATGAAGCACAATGATAACAACAAGTGATAATACGGTATTTTTTATTTTATAAAAACAAATAGTGGCATTATGTTTTGAAAATAATGTTGCTCAAATTCACCCCCAGACCCCTCCCCCCTTTTCTTCTGGTGGAACACATTCCGAAGACCCAATTGTCGATTACTATTTCACACATAAAGCGTAGTATATTTTCAATGGTAACCTGGATGTTTCGTTTAAGATTAAAACTTATTCGGAGTGTATTTCTGTAAACCAAAGATTTATCACAACCCTACAAAAAAATAATTGAAAGGCATGAGATCGAATGTCTCGATGAACAGTTGACCACCATTTCACGAAATCGGAACGGCGTCCAGGAACAAAATTTTGCAGTAAATCGATTGCCTGGCAAGATGTGTGACAAATCGTACCCCGTCTTGTTGAAAGAAAACATTTGTCAGTTACTCCGTAAGTAAGTTTGTCAGTTACATTTTTATCAGTTCAAGTCAAACATATTCTGTTAGCATGTTCCTATAGCTTTCACTAAAAACCATAGCACTATTTCCATCGTCGTCTTCAAAAAAATATAATCCGATTATTCCTTCTGCCGAAAAACCTCAAAAAACAGTGACTTTCTGAGGATAAAGAGGTAACTTCTGAATCAGTTGAGGATTTTCATCGGCGCATATCCTGCAATTGTGTTTGGTCACAAACCCATTAAGCCAAAATAGCACTTCGTCGCAATCTGTCGCAAAACATAGCTATAAACAAACAATAGCAATCTGTCGCAAAACATTATTTTTTCCCAAAGTGGAGGTTGCCTTCCAACTAGTCATGCCCCTACGTTATCTAGTCAAACTCTTAACTTGCATTATACGAATTACCTTCTTTTTCTTTTTTTTCTTCTTCTTCTTCTTCTTCTTCTTATTCTTCTTCTTCTTCTTTTTCTTCTTACGCTTCTCTTACTTCTTCTTCTTCTTTTTGTTCATGTGGTGTTACAACTCATCAATGGATCCTGACATTCAACTTTCGCCTTCAACCAGTTCGATACCCAAAATCACCTTTCCAATTTTTGATGTAAAGTAGTTCTTCAGCATCCCTTATTACATTATCCTACCATCGAATCTTTCGTCAACCGCTCTTTCTCTCTTTCTGTTACCCCCTATTTGTCTCTACATGATTCTCCTTGGTATTCGGCTTTCTGGCATTCTCGCCACGTGTCCCACCCATCTGAGTCCTGGACTTTCGAATAGTTTAGAATACTGAACCCTCGCATAGTTTGCAATATACAGATGCTTGTATAATCGCTTGAATTCGAAGTTATACCTGATCCTCCAAATATCATTATCATTCACACCACCACTCACTCTTCTTTCAAATACTTCAAGCATCTTTTCTATTTTCTTTGTGAAGGTCTACGTCTCACATCAATTGACTACTAGCCGAATTAGTATTTTTTAGATCTTAATTTTCGTGTTTCTTTGTATAAGTTTAGATCTTAAAACAGACTGCAGGCTTACATATTGCCTAGTCATACTCTCAAATCTTTCTGTCACTTATACTTTACGGACTTTTTATCTCGGATCTCATCTTTCCTTTTCTCCTTTCTCAAGCGAACCAATTTACCCTCTTAGTTATGCTTATTCTTTTAGCAGTATCTTTCTGCCAATCTGAATATTAATAACAAATGTCTTCACATTTCAAGGGTATTCTAATAACATAATATTATTGCAGAAGATAATTTATTGAATTCTAAAGGAAATTATATATTTCCTCTTTTGAAAATGCAGTGAAACTTGCTAAAGTTGATCTGAAAAACGTTAATTATTCTTGTTACATATTATGAATATTATGGCCACCTACTTCTCCGCATTTACATCATCTACCTAGATTGTGTTGTGTGGAGCAAGATGAAAGCAAGATAAAAGCAGAGTAAAAGATGTGAGCATAATAACATTTTCTCTATTTGATAATAGCTTATTGGTAGTTATTTAACGCTAGTATGTAAGTTTTTTTATTATAGGGGCGAATTTTCAAACCCACCACTGGTAGATTCCAAATATTAGATCGTTCAAGTTACACAATTTGCCCTTGACTTTTCCACCCTCTAAGGCATTAGTACCCTACCCGATTCGTCCATAATTGCATGCGTATATCTATTTTCCTTCAACCCCCTCGGTTGCCGGTGGTGGCACGACGGCCTCTGAAAAAGGAAGCGAATAAATTTCTTTTCCGACTGAAATTTCTGTTCGGCCGCCGTTTTATGTAAATGCCTTTTCAAAATTCACAGAGATAAATTTCAGCCTTACGTACAACTCATGAATTATTATGCACATGTGCCGACCTGGCGGAAAAATTCTGCCTTAGTTTTCAAAGGAGAGAAAAAAACTTTTCTCAGTAGGAAATGTGGATCTGCCGCATTTATTCACCGGTTGTTTTATGTTGGCGAGGACGATTTCGTGTCTTTGGATTCCCACGGGTCAATGACATAATTATCGCTTTGAATATTTCTTTTGTATAATTGACAGAGTCATAATTCCCTATATTACGTGGCGTGAAATAACTGTTACTGAATGAACCTCGGGTAAAATGCATAATTCGAGTAAATACCATAAAATTATTCAATATACCCCTCCCTGTCTTGTTTTTATGTACTTAATTTCTCTAGACGGTTCTTCCTTGATAATATATATGCATGCTTTTCTTATAGCGGTATTTTTCTGGTATTTAAATTTCAACCTTTATCAATTTAATTAATTTTCCAGAGGTGTAGACGGCCATAATGTACATCCCGAGCAGTTTCGTCTATCGAGCTGAAGGAGAATGTTGCTGAACTATCCAGTGAATTACCGACAATAATACTAGGATGTACTTCTTGGTCTTATCATAATCTTCTTCGTCAATGACATTGTCTCTAAACCATATGTTGTAATCAGAAATATGCCTGTTTCCTAAATTTTTCATTTTAGGGTTGTTTTCGATCGTTAGGTATATTCGAGTTGTTCATTATGAGTTTTCCAAGAGCTGTCAAGCTTAAGCGTATTCGACCTAACATCTCACCTGTCTGATATTATTCCACCACCTCAACGCTGAGGTTATTTATGGCATTATTGCCTTCCACAAAATTTATTACCTTTGTTTTTTGAATATTCATTTTCAAGCCCACTTGTCCTGACGTTCTGAGAAGGTCGGTCAACAAGTCTTTGATATCTCCTATATAGTTACTGAGTAGAATAACATCGCCTGCGAATCGAAGATTGCTTAAATCCGTCAATTTTAAGACTTTACTTTTCCCATATTAGATTTTTAAAGATATCTTCCAAAACAAGAGTGAGGAGCTTTGATGAAATACTATCTTCTTGGCGCACCTCTCCTTTGACTTGGATTTGATCTGTTAATAAGTCGTCATTATCCTTATTCGTATAAAAGTGTTATAGATATATTTTAAAACTTTAATATCATATACGATTCGATCTTTGTTCAGTGACTCCAGAATTGCCGAGGTTTTAATTGAATCAAATGTCTTATTAAAGTTTATGAAGGCAAAATAGATTGGAATGTTAGATTCAGTGGCATTTTCGAAGAGAGATCTAAGCACTTGAAAATGATGGTAGACCTGTAGTTTCTTCTGAAGTCAATCTGCTCTACGGGTTGGTAGAAATCCAATTTAGCGTTTAGCCTATTTGTAATTATTTTAGTCAGCAATTTGTAAAGGTGTGACAAAAGGCTGATAGGATGATAGTTTTCCCGGTTTTCACTACCACCTGCTTTAAAAAAACAGTATCGATCCATCGAATACTGAGGTGTAACAAAAGCATATGCGTTTTTTCCTTTGTTCATCAATAGAGAATTGATACATCACTCCTCAGAGGTTTAATCCAATTTCAAGTTTTTGCTTCGACAAATAAACATTTCTTCTTCAGTATTAAAGTAATTCCACTGCGAAATATTCAGTCGACGATTTTTAACAAAAAAGTCAAAAATGAGTGAAGTAAGTTGCAAAATTTGGGGCATTTTAAGACATTACTTTAAAAAAGGCTTCAAAGCGATTGACGTCGCTTATGAAATTTGCGCAGTAAAGGGGGGAGGTGTCGTATCAATCAGCACAGCTTAGCTTTGGTTCAAAAATTCCGAGAGGGAGACATGAATCTTGAAGATAGATTAAGATCAGATCATCCACGGTTTCTCGATGCCGACATTTTAAGAGCAGCTGTGGCTGCAGATTTTAGAATAAGCACTTGGAAATTTTCAGAGCAATTAGAAGTATCCCACAATAGTGTTAACCAGCAGTTAATCAACCGTTAACGCTGAATAACAAAGTACTTTAAAAACGCAAATTATTTTACCCTTACCCTGAAACAAGCATATTTGATTGGTTCAGGTTCATTAAGATTGTTTTTTCAAACTCCAAATAGGAAGTACATATAGTCTTTTTTCATTTGCAGCTCGATAATTTCTGAAAATTTTGTTTTTTACGCAAATACAATTTATGATAGTCTCTTAGTATTCCCTACATTTATAGTTAACTTAGATGTTTCAACTATTTTCAGATTTTAGATCAATTATAACTTTTGTCGATAAAACTATTGATGTTTATTCTATTTCTACTTACATGTCTATTAATTCAAATTCAAAATACTGCAACATTTCAGAATTGCAACATTTGAGACACTGCCTTCTTTTCGTCTTTGATTTGTACGGCTTTGAGTGATAATGCTGATTCGTGCCAATAAAAGTGAAGGATGAAGAATTGGAAGCACTGCTGGAAAAAATCCTTGTCGTTCTTGCTTGTATTGCTGTATATGATGAGATTAGCTGGGCATCGTGCATTATGAGTTGCTCCAATCTAGTCAAACGGTCATCCCTGATCGTTATAAGCAGCAACTGATTCGCACTAGTGACGTCCCGAAGGAAAAAAACCTTATACTGCCAAGGGAAGAATGGAAATCATTTGGATTCAATACAATGCACGGCCCCATACAGCAAAAGGAACACTGAGCGGGGCTGAGAGATTTTTTCACACCCGACGTATTCTCCAGACTTGGCTCCTTCAGATTCCCATCTCTTCCGATTCCTGCAACATCACCTGGTTAATCTCCACTTCATATCTCTTACGGAAGTCGAAAACATTCTTGATAACTTTTTCACAAAACAATTTATTCTTTCGATCTGTTAGTTACCTGAAAATAGCGAAAGTGTATAGAAAGTAAGGGAGATTTCTTCGAAGGTTAAGTTTGTATTACCTTTTTCATAAATACATGTCAAAGATAGTTATAAAAAGCGGATAATTAAATTAACAACCATGTAAAAATCTTTTAAAAATCAAACTTTTTTATGAAATTATGATAAATATAATATCATTTAGCAATCTGATTAGTTAATGATTGATCTCAAGGAAGACTATGTGGGAAAATAAACATAATTTTGGACCAGATATTTTGTAACCCAGCTGAAACATTTTTTTTTCTCCTCTAAACTTCGAAATTGCTTTAAAAACGAGACAGGACTTCCCCGAAAAACTGTCGTAAAGTCTAAAACTTCTTTTATTAAGGATACACGTCAGAATCCGGAACCGATAGCGCCGCGCTCAATTAAATTCTTACAGATTTTTCATTCGACTCCCGGACCGGCAGTATTAAAGAATCAAATCTTTATTAAAAAGATAAATTTTGGCCGATTGGTTATCGATTGCCCAACGAGATTTTTATTAAGGTTTTGATGCTTTGACGATCCGACGTTTAGACTTTAACTGGAAAAAAATACCCTTTATATTAAAAATGGGGGATTTCGGTGGATCTTGTTAGAGAAGATAAGCTTTTGGATGTTTTAGATCTCGTACTAACTTGTTAAATTGAATAAGCAAATTATATTTTAATAGTTTAGAAATTTGAGATTTATATTAGAAATATATATGGTGTAAAGGAAACTACTTTCGTAAATTTAACCAACGACTGTAAATACTTTTTTGAACAAAATGTTGCCTTAAAAAATAATAATTTTTTTTTAAACATATATACAAATTTTTATTGTTTATTTTAATTTTGTTGACAATGGCAACGTCTCATCGTCTTGTTTATTTCGATCCACAGAAATTCAGTTACATTTTTATAGCAATTTATTCCATACGTTTCAGCATAAATTTTATTTGTTTTATTACAAAAAAAAAGAGAAACGTACACATTATTATCATTTAATGTCAAAGTTGAAATTATTAGCACTCATTTTTCACACTAGAACATATTTTAAACGATTCACAACACACTAAGAAACACATGATTAAATCAAATTAATATTAAAATTATGAAATTGACTGTACTGGATGGTATGTCCACCATCCCATTCCTGATGAAAGAATCCCATTCGTCGGTTGACAAAATATTGAAGAAAAAATTTGGATTGCTTTAGTTTTGGGCAATCACGCCATTTTTGCCTGTATGAAAAATCGGCAGGTAAGAGTGCTTGTACCCTTTATACGTATATCATTAGCGCAGAATATTCTATTATCTTTTAATATTCTATATACAATTCAATTGAACATTCCAACTTGTTGCGCGTTAAATTTGTTCTTCGATTTAAGGACCGATTTTTCGCTGGCATCCACATTCTTGAAATTCTAGAACCACACTACTCGTATCCAAAAGTCTTTGAGAAATTTGGACAACTGTTTGCTGACAGGTTTTTCTAAGTATCGTTACCCATAAGTACTAAACATATCATAACATGCACGTAAGGGTTATCCATTTTGTGCGTCGGAAAGTAAAATTTAAAAAAGCACACCAGGAACTGAGATTTCGATGATTTTTTTTTCATTTTATTGCTTCCACTTTGCCATTAAGTGTGAAATACAACATCATTTAAATGTCCACCACGTGACCGCTTGAAGGACTCAATCCTTTTGAGGTAATTTTCGATTACTTTTTCGCACATTTCAACTGGTATTTCGGCCATGATTTGACGAATGTTGGTTTTCAACTACTCAATACATTGAGGATTGTCTGCGTAAACACGATATTTTGCGTAGCCCCACAAAAAAAACTCCAACGGCAAATCGCATGATCTCGGCGGCCAATTGACATCACCAAATCCCAAAATTACGTGGCCTGAGAACCTCTCCCGCAATAAAGCCAAAATTGGTTATGTTGTGTGGTTTGTAACACCATCTTGTTGGAACCACGTATCACGTAGATCGAAAATCTTCAATTTCTAGCCAAAAATAATCGGTTATCATACGGCTAAAGCGCTCAGAATTGACGTTAACAGTCAGTCCTTCTTCGTTTTCGAAGAAGTACGGGTCAATGATACCACCAGGTCATAACGCGCAACAAACAGTCACGTTTTGCGGATGCAATGGATTCTCCAGAATCACTTGTGGGTTTTCAGAGCCCCATATATGGTAATTTTGCTTAATTACGTATCCGCCGGGCGGGAAATGAGCCTCATCTCTGAAGTAGATTTTGTTCGAAAAATCAGGTGAATGTTCAAGCACCCAATCGGCGTATGCTCGGCGCATTCCATGGTCGACAGGTTTCAATTCTTGCGTGAGTTGAACTTTGTAAGGATGAAAATGCAAGTTCAAATGCAAAATACGCCATAATGTGCCGTAAGACAAGCCCACAGACTTTCCCCTACACTTTCCCCTTTCCCACTTTCACTAACAGCAGCGATATTCTCCAACGAGTGAGCACACATACACACAAGTCTTATCACATTCGTAACAGACCCAGTATTTCAAATTTTGAAATTTCTTAACTGTGTTGGAAATTGTGCGCTCAGGAGGACGATTATGGCGACCACATTCTGCTCCTAAGGCGCGAAACGTGGCTACAGCAGAATCGCTATTTTTGTAAAAACTTTTAACAAATCTTCTGTGGTTAAACGATCCATATTGTAAAATAACAATCTTTAAACAAAACAAATCACACTTTAGATGACATTTAATTTTGACAGTTGTCAAAATACAGAGCTGTATTTTCCGAACTTAAATGCACACACTGACATACACTGAAATAATTTTTGTCGCTATTTTAAAATAAGATTGTCTTGGCGATATTGTGGCATTGATACGTCATTGATGGATTGCGTTAGAGATTCTTAATTAAAAAAAAAATGTGTTAACAATGTTCATTAGTTTATTCATTAAGTAATAACCAATTAATAGTTGACGAATATGTTTTTACACATATTTATTTAAGATGCTAATACTTCATATAACGTAACTTATCGATTGGGGATATCATAACTTTTCAGTTGGTGATTTAGAAACTGCATTTTTTTCTCAGGAACCATTAGATATTTAACCATTATGGTAAGAATCGTTGATTAAATTTACGAAAGTACTTTCTCTTACATTTTGTTTAATCAGTAAACTTTTTTCTCCAAAAGTTTCAAAGCTCATCGTAATTGATACATCAAATTATTACAACGACTACGAGGGTTGATATTTATGTATTTGGAATAATAAATAATAACACATATTTATCATTGAAAATGGTTTTATTATTTTTCAAATTATTCTCCGCGATGATAGATATACTTTTGCATACTTTTGAACCAATTTTCATAGCACTTTTTCCATTCCGATTAAGATATCTCCAAAACATGCATTTTAAACGTATCAACCGCTTCTTTTGGCGTCGAAAATCGTTAACCACATAGTTTATTCTTCACGAACGGGAATAAAAAGAAATCATTGGACGCAAAATCGGGACTGTACAGCGCATAACCCACCAATTCGAAGTTTTGACCGGTCAAATATTGAATTGTTCGATCCGATGTGTGAGAGAGAGATTGAGTTGTCATGATGAAGAATGATCCTGCGTCGCTGGATGTTTTTTTCTTATTTCTTCAAAAACTTCTGGCAAACAAATGGTTGTGTACCATTCAGAATTGACCTTTCTACGATTCTTTAGTGGCACTGTAGCCACATGCCCTTTTATCCTGAAAAAACAGTCGACCATTTGCTTCTAAGTAATTCTTGCGCGAACAACTTTTATTCAGTTTGGCTCACTTCGAAAGACCCATACAGTCGACTGCTGTTTACTTTCAGACTCATACACATAGATCCAAGATTCCTCACCTGTGTTGATGTTATACACGGCTTTTGACGCTCAACGATTGCATTTTTGAACATTTCTTTGCACCAGTCGACACGAGCCTTTTTTGAGCGATTGTCAAATTATGCGGAATCCGACGCACACAAATCTTTTTCACGTCTAAATCTTCATGTGAAATCTTGTGCATGCTTATCATACTAATATCTAGGTTGTCTCAACCTCACGTTATGTTACATGACAATCTTGATTTATCAGTTCGCACACAGTGTCGATGTTGCCAATTCCGGATACATAAATAGCAATCCTCGTATCCTTTTGAATGTTTCCCTGGTTTGTGTACATGTTTAGAAATATTTTACGGTATTACTCCGACTTCCTGACCGTCCTCTAACAGTGTACAGCAAGGATTTTCTTCAAGCAATGCTTCCATTTCTTCATCCTTCACTTTTTTGACTATCCTAGACTTTCAAAAGCGTGTCCTACAGCGTTCAAATAAAAAATTTCTGTTCGAATTTGCTAAAACCACTTCTTGCAAGTACTGTACGAAATAGCCTTATCTCCCTAAGCCGTACAAATAATGTCCTGAGCTTCTGCAGCACATTTCTTCAGTTGAATTGCGAAAAGAAGTACCTCAAATGTTGGTTTCCAATGGCATTGCGTCTACAAATGATTTTTCAAGTTATATTCACAATAGACTCGTATGTTATACGTCGTTTTAAAGTTAAAAGAAGGCATTTTAAAATAACTAAACGTCGGAAAAAATCTGATTCGATCACTGATCAAATTTGTTTTTCCATATGAAAACTGATATTTGAATTTTTAAATAAAGATTATGCGTGTTTCAACAGTTCGAAATGCAAATATCCCACTAGCAGAGGGGACAAATCGAAATTTGCTCAAAAAATTTCAAGTATCATTTATGTAATAAATATTGTCGATATCTACTTAAAACACCAAATATATAGATCTAAAAACATTTTCCAAAATTATCGTAATTCTCCCCCCACACGAAAATCCGCCCCTATAAATTTCCATACTACCCAATTACGTTGAAAAAAATTGAAACGATGACATACAAAACTTAAAAACCATTAAAACAATTGGACACGCTAGCGAACCGGATCAGAGTGTGCCGTTAAAATTTACCTTTTTTCTTCTTTCAATCGGTCGCATTTCGAACGTGATGACCCCTTTTTCGTATTGATACAGGGCAGATGTTCCGCTTATGGTCAGAGTCACTCACAGTCTGGCGTATCCCGTTACATCGGGAAAGTGACGGTGTTGTTTAGGATGGGCGTTGGAAAATATAACGATTAAACTGGGACGTCCCTTGAACTTACCTTTGTTTGTAATAGAAGGGGTTAGATTTTTTTTATTATTATTATTGAACCGCTGACCATATGCATACATTAATGGAAAAAATAAATGGATGGAACACAGTTGGATGAATTTTTTGTTGTATCGATATCGAAGATTCATTTTTCATAGTCGATTAAAGCATATTATAACAGTATCAAAGAAAAGATAAACTGTAAAAAAATTGTTAAATTATACGCTTAGAACTACAAAACACCTATACAATCGATTTTCCAATCAGTGAAATATGGGAATAGTGTGGAATAGTAATCATTAAGATTGTAACAAAAATTGTAAAACAAAAAAAGAGCGTTCAACTGTGTACTAACTACATTAATATGTTGTTTATTTAGAAGAATTCTCGTCTTCAATGCCTTTTTTTGTCAAGTTGTTACAAGTTATTGAAAAAATTTGGTCTATTAGAACCTTTGGGGTGAAACACTAATCTCAGAGAAAACTACCACTAAAAACTAAATCGG
The DNA here is from genome assembly GCA_031761425.1 of Cosmopolites sordidus. NCBI lineage: Eukaryota > Metazoa > Arthropoda > Insecta > Coleoptera > Curculionidae > Cosmopolites > Cosmopolites sordidus. Next base: position 1,087,802 of record JARFXV010000127.1, read on the forward strand.
TGGTGGGGAAAAAAGGGGACGGCATATTTTTTCAATCTAATATTTATTTACTATAAACATGTAAAACGTGTTAAATATATGCAGAGACATTGCTGAGGATGAATTGCATTGCTGTGAATAAAAAATATATTACATGAGATGTCATACAGCGACAAAAACTTTCACTTTGTCCTGTTGTGTTCTATACCATCATCTCTTTTTAAATACCAACAGTAGACGCCCAACATAGATGGATTCCAGCATCCGTGTTATCTTGCTTCCATCGTCCTGATGTCCTGGTGAAACCTCTTATCTTGTTCATCGCAAATCCAAATGGCAGTGTAAAACATGCATGCTTGTTAGGACTTGTGACACCCTAGTATTTCATAGGCTTTCAAGAGTTCATCTATGAGGTTCTTCTAGTTTTCTTCTGTCCACAAATCCTTTCACTACACTTACAAAACACTTCCAAGCTGCCAATTCATATTCATTTAATTTTTCTTGAAAACGGAAATCACCTAGAAGCTTCCTTATTTGAGGTCCAATAAATATGTCTTCTTTTATTATAGTTTTGCATCACTTAATTGAGGAAATATTTTTTTTTAGGTACTTGAAACCATTACCTTCTTTGTCCATGGCTTTGACAAAGTTTTTCATTAGTCCAAGCTTAATATGGAGAGCCGGAAGAAACACCTTTTTTGAGTTAACAAGAGGGGCATATTTTATGTTTGAAGTACCAGGTTCAAAAGAAGTTCTTTGAAGTCAATCCTTGTTAGTCTAATGTTCTTTTGTTGCCCTACTATCCCATGGACACAAAAAATAGCAATATTTGTAAATCCTCCTTGAAGTCCAGCAATATATCTATCACTTATATATCTATCCCCACAAATATTCCACTTATACTGTTCATATTTAATGCAATTTAGTATGGTTCCTAAGTTGTCATATGTTTTTTTCATTGTTACTGAAAGTGTTTGTATCCATTATGAAGCAAAACTGCCACTCGGCTTTTGTTTTGACAATCCTAGGTCACGTACCAAATGATTTAATTCATTCTGAGTTATTTAGTGAGGTTCGCTAGTAGTTGTTAAAAATGTTGGGTAACAATTGGTGTTCTCAGGAAGTTGTGGATCAAATCCTGATGAAGAATTAGAATCACCGGGAAATATGTTGTCCAGGTTTAAAGGCGCAATCGGTACCGGTAATTCCTGGCTATGAGGAACCGGCCTAAGTTCAAAAGGCAAATTTGGGTATTGAATTTTGTCCCTTATATTTTTTAAGTTTTTGTTTGTTAGGTAAATGTATTACAGAAAAAGAATCAGTGAGAAATTAATCTCCGTTTTGTTTTTTTACCCAGTGATTCTTTTATTTACATAAGAACAGGTGTTCTTGATATATGAGATCGTGACGAAAAAGAAAAAAAATAAGTTATTTGATGCTTAGTGCTAAATCTCTTTGAGTTTAATGTTTCACACCAAAGGTCCCAATAGAAGAATTGAAGCGATTCGGTGTTTAATGGTAATCATGGTTGAGTTTAGTGTTTTCGTGCTAATACTAACACGCAAAATGGTAAATTAATAACATACTTTTTCATATAAACCAGCTCATGGCTATTCTTTTTGTTCCCGAAATAAAAATGTACTCTTGTAAAACACAAAATACTTTTAAAGACAAACATATAATTTATAATAAAGTAATAAAAGGAAAATGAATGTGAAGATGCTACTGAAAAGTTCTAAATATGATAAATATTAATGGTTGTCTATTTTATCGTACGTTGCATTTGCAGTTAGTCTCGTAATTCACAAGGCGTGTTTTATCAGTTTCTATACATTTACGTATGTCGCCTAACATTCACTGTGGTTTTATATTGGCACGTGATAATTTTACTTATAAACCAAATTCACTTTCAATTCGAATCTGATGGGAATTCTGGTGATAGCAATCAGCGTGTTATTTATAGATTGTACGTTAAATTGTAAAATAAATAATATGAAATTCTGATTATACTATAAGACAATCATTATACAAGGTGTAAGTGAAAGAACTTTTGTACATTTAAACAATAATTATTCACTTTAAAGGAAAAAGTTCCTTAAAACAAGAGTAAAAAACATACAGGTTCCCGAGAAAAAAAAAATCATCAATCGAAAAGCTGGTATAAGAATTAACATTTTAAGCAAATATATGTAAAAACATATTTGCCTAATAAAAGTTAGTTATTACTTTACGAATAAACAATAAATAAACTAATTGATTGGTTCGTCCATTACTTTATGACCGTACATTTTAAATATGTGAAAGAAAGCACTTCAACTTTGTTTTAGATCACTATATTTAGATTACTAATATACTGACCTAAAAGTGCTTTTCTTTCAAATAGTATAAAAAAAATAATGAAGTGAATAATTAAATAATTAAAAATCAGTCCATACATCAGCCAATAGCAATGTCACAACGTCGCAAACCATGCATAAATAATTCCATTCATTTTTCAACCATTTTAATCAATTTGAATCCATTTTAAAACCAAAAATGTTTTATGTACGCGGATATTACGATATGTGACTTTTATATATATTTCTTAATGTGACGTGAATCGTATAAAACGTGTTATGGTGGGAAAATAATTGCCAGTAATTTGAACTTCAACAATAAACGACAATAATGTCTAAGTTTTATTTTTTGTTTGCAACAAAACAAACCAAATGTATGCTGAAACATATGAATTAAATGGCTATAAAAATATTACATCTTATTTTTAAAGAAAATAAAATATATGTGTTTCATGAAATTACCCAACAACAAAGCACATCTAAGAATAAACAACAGTAATATTGAGCCAATGGATAGATACAAGTATTTAGGAACTTGGGTTAATTCAAAGAATGATAACACCGAAGATATAAAAACAAAGATAGAAATAGCTACATTCTTCAAGATATTTCTTCTGCTGTAGGAAAATAGAAAATGGATTGAAAATCCGACTGATTCGCGACTGAATCGAAGCTTCGTAATACACGATCAAAAAACTCGAAGCGCTTGAAATGTAGCTATTCAGAAGAATACTACAAATATCTTGGGTAAAGCAAGTCACATATAAAGAGGTCCTAGGTATATCCACTGAAAGAAGTCTAACAACCATAAAGATACGCAAATTGGAATACTTCAGACATGTAATAAGAGGACAACGTTACGAACTATTGAGATTGATTCTGCAAGGAAAGATAGAGGAGAAAAGAAGCGTGGGAAGACCAAGAATATCATGGCTGTAAAATATGAGAGAATGGGTGAAGGTAGTCATGATGGTTGCCAAGTTTCGTGTGAAAATGCACGATAAAAACATTTTTAAATATTGTTTTAAGAGGACAATGGAACAGAAAACTGAATTCCGTTCGACCGAAAGAAATACGACGATATGACCTTGCGAGTTATTAAGAAAATTTTAGAAAATTCTGACCTGTATTTCGCGGAAATGGTTAAATTTTGGATACTTTTTTTTCTAAATGATGTAAAGAATCGTTGATTAAATTTACGAAAGTATTTTCCCTTAAACCCTGTATATATACCTAGAGATACCAAAATAGTTCTTTTACGGCAAATGATGAAAAGTTAAAAATATTTCTGAGTCATCCATACAATTTTGTCATTTGACAAATTGCTAGTTAGAACTGTCCTTCACTCTTCTTTCGGGTGCGAAATATTACCAACAAATAGTTTATGCTGTGCATTATTAAATAACCAAATACGACACATTAGTGGATATTCAAAATGTTGGATAAGGTATAACATTAATAAACAATGGTAGAGTAATGTTTAGAGCTAGAAGAATATCAGATATTTATTGATACATGTGTTTGATATAATAGTACATTGTTCTATATGTTTTAATTATTTATATCATCAACTTGTATACTTACATTTCTTATTTATCATTCTACCAAGGAAAGAAAATTGCCTCAAATGGTAATTCTTCATCAAATGCTTTCAACTGTGTCAACCAGTACACCAGTGATATAAGGAATAAGAGGTTTACCAGTAGCGACGATATGATAGTGAAATGTAAGAAAAATAAAAACCCTTTGAGGAATCATCATTTTATATTTAACTGAGATAGCCGATATTTGACATGTCTAAATTTCCACTATATTCGAAAAGTGTGTGAGAATTATTTCGACACACAGTGCGTTCTTCAGATACTAAAATACAATGTTAATACAACATTATATTTCAGTATCTGAAAAAAACACTGTATGTCATTCAATTTAGTGAAATATAGTAGAAATTTAGGCAAAAGTCTTAGTTATTTTATTTAAGATTTTTTTTTAAATACACGTTATTAAGTTATGTTCTAAATACGAGGATTGTTATTTACGTTTCCGAAATATTAAATAAAACAAATATCTATCATTGAAAATGGTTTTACTGCTTTTCAAAATATTCTCCCGCATCATCGATATACTTTTGCAAACGTTTGAACCAGTTTTCATAACACTTTTTCCATTCCGACTGAGATATTTCCAAAACATGATTTTGAACGCATCAACCGCTACTTCTGGCGTCGGAAATCGTTGATTACGTAGTTTATTCTTCACGGACAGGAACAAAAAAAAATCATTGGGTGGCAAATCAAGACTGTACGGCGGATGAATCATCAATTCGATGTTTTGATCGGTCAAATATTGAGTTGTTCGGTTCGATGTGTCAGTGCTCGCGTTGTCATGGTGAACCTGCGTCGCTAGTTGTTTTTTCTTATTTTCTCAAAGACTTCTGGCAAACAAATATTTGTATATCACTCAGAATTGACCGTTCTATGACTCTCTAGTCGCACTCTAGCCACATGCACATTTATCCCAAAAAACAGACGACCATTTGATTAGAAGTGCTTCTTGCGCGAAGAACTTTTGTTGGATTTGGCTCATTTTCAAAGACCCATACAGTCGACTGCTGTTTACTTTCGGCTTCATACGCATAGATCCAAGATTCATCACCTATGTAGATGTTATATGCGGCTTTTGACGCACCACGATTATATTTTTTTATTTTATATCAATCGACACAAGCATTTTTTGAGCGATGGTCAAATTATACGGAACCCAACGCGCACAAATCTTTATCATGGCTAAATGTTCATGTTAAATATTGTGTATGCTTGTCATACTAATGCCCACGAATGTCTCAATCTCACGATATGTCACATGGCGATCTTGCTTCATCCGTTCTTGCTTTATCAGTACGTATATTTTCTGACACAACAACCGATTTTGGACGACCTTTTTTAAATTCGTCCCTGAGTAAACGACGGCCAAGATTGAATTCACTAAACCAGTGGTAATAGTAATTTTAGATGGTGCTTCATCGCCAAAAGTCAAAGTGAGTTGATCAATGCATTGCTGTTGAGATAGTCCACCATCGTACGAAAATTCTCACGAGTTAATCCCATTTTTTGACTGAGATGAAATGTTCAAGTCACTAAACAACACAAATAGCATCCGTATGACAAAACGTTCTAAGTATGTATGGAGTCAACAATGTCTTTACGATGTATATGTGAGATGACGCCTAGCAACACCATTGTTGCCAATTCCGAATACATAAATAGCAACCCTCGTTCGACGTCATTTAAATGATTGCATCGTTTACATTTATAGAAGAGGATTTGAGGAACCCAATTTTATATGACCTTGTGTAATAAACCAAATCTAACCGCACAAATTGCAGCTTTCGATATTCAATTTATATCAGTCGTTCATAATTTGACACATCGATCGTGGCACCAAAAATAATCACGGAGTCACAACCTTGGAGGAGGCCAGCCAACAGTTACATTCTTTATAAATTATGAAATCACCATACTTTTATTGTAATAAATTACTAGTGACAGAAGTGGTGTGACATGTGGCGCCGCCTCGTCTGAACCACGGCATTCAAATCATTTCATTAAATTCTGACCGCATACAATATCTTAGGATCGATTGATACCGCTCACTAGTGCCTGTAACCGCATTTCCTACCTCATTTTGAAAAAAAATCAGGTCTAAGGATGCCACCGTATTATACGAAGGATGTTCAAAAAATTCTCGGTCTTACTCAGAGATGACGCAGATATAACCAAATAAATATGACATTTGTCAAGTATTATTCGAGATGGTGCTAAATATGCTAAATATTCGATAAGTTTAGATTCCACTTTAAAAGATTCTCTGAATTTAAACGTGACTGTACATCCATTGAAGATAATGCATGACGCCTAAAATCATCTGCAATGGACAAGATCATCACAAAAATCCATAATAAAAAGACAGATGAGCTTACTGACATGATATTTTCATTCGATGAATACCACGTTTCCTAACAATCGACCAAAAACCCCTTCGAATGAATACTGCGTCTTGCTTAAACATTGAGATTTTGCTTTGTTTCTTCGATATTTTATAATGGCAGATGAGACATAAATTCATCATGACACGGCAGAGATGAGGTAGTCATCCAAAAATTGGATGGAACCATCTGATGCTTACGATGGTCAAATGGATTTACGTCTTCAGCTACAAAATCTTATAAGGTTGTAAACTAAACTTTTCGTAAAATACTCACGTTGCCGATAAAAGATCTAATTCACCATCGAGGAACCGACAAATGTTCATCTACTACAACACTGACTCCTTCAACAACAAAACTCTCTTCACTTCTAGCATTTCGATATCTTGTTCTAAAATCTAAAGGCAACTAAATTCAGAAGGCAGTGTGACACTTAAATAGAGACATAATGATGTTTCAATCTAGATTGAATCATCTCTTGATAATGCTAACATGGTTAACGAAACGCAGGTAGAGAAATTAAAAGCAAGTGATTTGGTGTTTGGTTGTAAATCCCTTTGACTTTAGTGTTTCACACCAGAGGTTCCAAAAAAAGAATTAATCTACTCAATAAAATAAAAGAAAATGATGAGCTGTTCAAAAAGATATTTAAAGCAAAGAATCAAATATTTTTTGTATATTCCTACTAAAAAAATTCCCAAATAAAAAAAATCGTTTATGGCATTTAAGCACAAATGGCCACTAAGTTCAATTTTTTTTTCACCGCCGACACTACGAATGTTATTTATTCACCCGTGATACCGACACCAAAAAAAAAATCTATATCAAGCAGCTGATATTTCTATCGGTAAAAAAAGAGGACCCGTCTTCGGTTGGAATTAAAAAATTAAACCCTTTATACGGACAAACCATATGGTAGAAAAGAATAATTGTTCCTTATTCCGAAAAGTACACCTTGAACTCGTGTTTTAATGTAAGATGTATGTTGGTAATCCGTTGCTGCAGTGGCGTAGAATATAACAACAATTTACTTATTATGTTTCCATTAAAATAAATCAGTGTTAATGCCAAATATAAATCCACAACTCAAACAAATTATTGTACTATTAAATATTAGAACATAAAAATGGCAGATATTTTAAAAATAATTCAGAAAAAATAAGTTAAATCTAATTATCAACAATAATTGAAGTAAAATAAAATCGAACACGAAATCGGAAATTTTGAATAGAATTAATGGAGAAAATCTAAACAATTTCAGAATGCCTTAAATTATTCAATGTAAGAGTCGCTCGAAAAGTTTCCTAATGCATAGATGAAAATTGTGACTATGACTATAAAAGTTGGAGATATTTGTCAAGTATGATTCATTAAATGGTGTGTTGTTAAATTTCAGATGCATGAGTTTAGTTCCTTGTTTATGGTCATTGAGTAAAATAAATAAATTTTGACATTGTCTGAAATATGGACAAAAACTGAAGTTCAAAGAGGTAAAGGTAAGGTAAAGACAAAAATCCACAATACTAATCGCCGAGTGAAGGTACGCGAGCTTGCTTACACCGAAAATATCTTGACAGACCCTGTATATTACATTTTATATGATGTTGTAAGTATGAAAAATATTTCCGCTCGATGTGTGCCGCGTTTGTTGACAGTTGACCAAAGATACATTCGAATGAACACTCATGAGTGTTTAAACTTATATAAACGCGATTCTACCGAGTTTCGTCGACATTTTATAATACTAGATGAAACATGGATTCGCCGTTACATGCTAAAGATGAAGCAGCAATGCAAATGGCTAGAGGGTGCAGTTTAAAGTGCACCAATGAAGGGGAAAACGGTGCCATCTGTACAAAAAGGCATAGCTACAATTTCCTCGAATTTTCGTGGTATGGTACTAGATAAAAGTGGAAGGATAATGTATCTTTTGATTCAAATTAAGCCAATTGAAAAGCTCTTTAACTGTTTCGGTACACGTTCTTCTTTTAAAACATCTTCCCCGAATGATATAAGAAACGTAAGGAAATCATAACTGATAACTGGCGTTTTAAAAGGCTAGAAAATCGCAGAATTGAGACAATGCAAAGACAAACTGTTCAACAAGTATCAACAAATTATAAAAATAAAACCAGAATCTATTTCAAAATAAAACCACACAAACATTACCTTATCTGATTTTTGTTATCAGACATTAAATATAGATTTTTAAATTTTAATTGTACAATTAAGATTTCATAATCAATTTTCAATAATTTAATTGCCACTTTAAAGTACATCAATAATTTTTAAATAACCTTCCCAGAAGGAATTATTTTAAATGATAAAATTAGTTCTAGAAAAATAAATCGCACATTAAGTGTGTAATATGTAATATGGCCAAAAGTTTGGAATATTCAAACATCTCACTTTTGTATTGATATTAAGTTTTTTTTACTCGTTTACGTAATCATCATTTTATTACAACTCTTACTGGTACCAAATAAATCTCGACACCAAATGACCAATGTGTATAAAATTTATTTATTATTTTGGAGTCAAAAAATTACAATGTACCAATTGCCTTCAAAAGTAATTTAAAAATAAAAAAACAACTTTCAATAAAACTAATTATAAGTAGTTCCTCCATGGGTCTGTATGCATGGCTGTAGGCGATTTGATATGCTGTCGATTAAATGATCAATTTGGGCTTGTGAAATTCTGTCCCATTCTCCATGTTTCCTCCCGTTTCTTGATGCGTGTTTTCAGAATATCCCAAGCATATCCAATGATATTCATGTCAGAGAAATTTTCTGGCCACCCTAACTTGGTAATTCCCTCCTCTTTAAGAATATTTTGTACTGCTGCTGTTCTATGAGGAGGTGCGTTATCATCCATGAAAACTGTCACCCACTGCGCCTCGGAACAGACGCACAACTGGATTTAAAACTTCCTCGATGTACATGGCACCAGTGACTCTCCTCTCCAGGACCAGTAAAGGTGCCGTGTACCCCTCATAATAACACCCCAAAACATCTCGTTCCAACCTTCAAATGGGATATGTGCTTGAGTTGTTTCTAGTCGGGCTTGTCGACCTGGAGCTCTCCAAACTAATGTTTTTCGTGAATTAGAAACCAAGCCAATTCTCGTCTCATCGAAGAACATCACGTTATTCCAGTTACGACTATAATCCAGAAGAAGTTGAAGAGTTAGTTTGGGAAAACGTAAAGGTCTTCTGCGATGCAAATTTACCGCATTCAGTCTGCGTGTTATCGTTTGTCGTGAAACAGTTACCCCTTCTAGCCTAACAAGCTCTCTTGATATACCACTTGTAGATTCCAGATGAGCTATCATTGATATCTGCCGGTCTTGTTCAGCTGTTGTACATCGTTTTCTACATCCTTTACGTCATTTGTCTCTTGGAATGTTTTCTGAATTTTCGATACAGCACATTGGGAATCATCTACAATTTCCGCGATATCACTTTAATTAAAGCCCTGTTGTAACAAAGAAGTTACTCTTGATCTGTTAAAATAAGATATCATATTTCTAGGCATTTTTAAACGGATATATTAAAAATTGAAAAAGAACTGAAATAATGTGTAAATACCAGTATCAACGGAACTGGCAAAAATCCAAAAACCTGTGCTATCAGCAAAACAATGCTTTTCTTATTTTCATTTAAAAACGGTCTTCACAATTCATCACAATTTTAAGAGTATCATAGACGTAGTTATCCTATATATAGATAAATATATATAATTAAAAAAATTAAAAATTAAAAATTGCGATGTTTGGAAAATTATTTTTTCCAAAACATTTTATAGAAAATAAATTCAAATATCTTTTTGTAATTTTTCTGAAAAGTTCATTTAAAAACGAATTATTTAAAAAATGGCTTATTTGGCCAATTTTAGTTATGACTATTCCAAAAAGCCAAATCAAAAGAGGTCGGGTTCAAAAGTGGTCTATTTGGCATGGAATGCCCCATCTATACAATGCTTCAAAAAAAAATTGAAATTTCCAAAATAAGGAAATGATCTCAGTAACTCGATTCGAAATTATTTTCTTGTATCGTATTAGTTATTTGATACCTTACAGCAGGGGTCTCCTAACTTTCCAGCTTTGGACCATAGTGATTACTCCAGTAAATTTCAAGGCCCAAAACCATTTTAATTTTTCTGCCATTATCTATAATTTCTAAACTTATTGCTGAGTAGTCGCCCTAAATGCGCATACACTTGTTAAATTCGCTAGTCGCGGGCCCGATTGATGACACTAGCGAGCCGGATTTGGCTCGCGAGTCGTAGACACATTATGTCTTGCTCAATGCAGATGCAATTAAGGCATTTTCCTTTCCGAGTGAAAAAAATTATCAACAATCCTTCAGAATTTTACAAGTGAGATCAAATTTTAGACACCAGAAAGGTGAAAAATGTTTATGATTCAAAATGACATTTACATTATTGATTAAATGTGTTTATGAATTAATAAGTAAATAATAAAAACAACAAAAATATGGATTAAAAAAATAAATAAACAAACTAAGATTTATACCTATAGTTCCACTATATTTGAAATATAGTTGAATTTCCACTATATTTGAAATATAGTGAAGTTTCCACTATATTTGAAATATAATCAAAATTCAAATATAAATTTTAGTTTATTTATTTAAAATGAATTTCCATCAAGTATTGGCTACCTCAGTTAAATATATAATTGAAAAAAACTGTTGAAATATCTATTTATTTATTTTTGACTTATATAATTCTACGCCTAACAACGCAACAATAAATTTTCTCAACCACCCACAATCGAACTCGTACGTTCAAGTACGACATGCCAGGTTCACCTGCCTATTAAACCCGTACCAAGTCGATTTTTAATCTCGTATCTCATTTTTAACTTCCTATCTTTTCCCCGTGAAATTCCCCATCGGATGGGACAGGTGGGTCATGGGTTCTTTCCTTTTTACCTTATTATCGAACTAACGTATCATCGTCAGTGTTCTTCGTCCAAGACACAGATTTAAACGGCTATAATTTTCGATGATTTTATAATGTTTTCGCTTTTTTTTCATCTGCTACTTTACGATATGGTGAAACGTCTGCTATTCAAGGCTTCCTGCGAAAGGTCAGAATAAAGGGGAGAAAATATAAAGAAAAAAATTGTTTGTATGGTGAAAAAAACTGTTTTAGATATGAATTTTAAAAAAATTGAAATTCGTATGGCATAAAGTCGAGGCTGTATGCCGGTTTTGGTAAAAGTTCTGTTACATCGAATCTTTTGGGCTTTTTCGGTTTATTTTCACTTAAATTATGCTATACGAATGAAGCTGTGCCTTCCACGCTCCTTTCGTCACGTTTAACTATTGCTACCAAGCATAATACAAAAATACAGAAATTGTCCATAGTTCAATAATTCGCAGAAACATACATTTACAATCCTTTACGTGTCATAATTAACTTCAATAAAAAAATGCACGAACTTGAGAATCATCTTAATAAAATTATACAAAGTAAAGAGATCTCATTCAGTAGGTTAGGCTCTACTCTTTTCAATCCTCATAAAGAGCTGAACATTGGGGCTTCGTTGGTCAAGGCTCTCATGGAAGCAACCATTCGGTGATAGTGACACAGGGAGCATTCTGAACAAGCTTCGCACTCAATCAAAATGCATACTTACTAGATCGGGAAACGACTTTGCTATAGATTTTTAACCTTGAAACTGAATCCACTCAGAAAAGAATTATTTAGGCCCGTTAGAATGGCAGAATATGTAGAAGCAGAAGTTACGGGAGTTACGGAAGTAGAGCTGATTTAAAACTGTATCCTTGAAAAAGTATGTTCACTCAAGAATGAAATAATATATTGCTTGATGAAGCATTTCAAATACAAATTGTTTATAAAGGGGGTTATCATGTAAATTTAACATGATTTCAAAGTATTGCTTTAACAGTATACCACATTCACGTTTGATCATTCTTGAAGGTTTTTAAAGTTAGGTACCTAAAGTCACCTACCCATCATCAGTCTCTTATTTAATTAATTGCAAGTCTCTCTCTTGAAAGTTTTAATTGTATGCACATTCAACAAAAAAAATATATTTACCTAGTGAATTCCGACTGTAAATTTTTTTTTCCTTCAGGTGAACGACCTTACAAGTGCCATCTACCGGATTGTGGACGAGCTTTTATCCAGCTGTCAAACCTTCAGCAGCACCTGCGCAATCATGATGCACAGGTCGAAAGGGCGAAGAACAGGCCCTTCCACTGTAACATTTGCGGAAAAGGATTCGCCACTGAATCTAGTTTGAGAACGCACACGTCCAAAGTAAGCCATGTACGTATTACACTTGGTTATTTTTTATTTTGTTATAAGCTTTTCGTGAAAAAAGTTTACGTTTTCAGAATATATACTAAGTCACATAGAAATTGCAACAACCAGAAGGGGGATTTTCATTTTAATATATTTTCAGTAAAAGTGCACATTTCGCACGTTTTTAATTAGTTTTGTTAATATTATATTTGTGCATCTACGCACTCAACAACTCGTCTTGATAAATAAACATATAAAGTCCATAGAGACTGAAGCACATTTCTTAGACCTCTATCCATCATAACAAGCAAGAGTCACTTCCAAGAAATTCAGAAAAACTCTCAGAACCTGCAGCTTTGCGTTATCTTATTGAAAGATTAGATGTACCAGCCACAGGAGAATATAGGGTACTCCTTTTATCCCCCTTTAAAGCCTTTTCAAGTCCCAATCTTCTGTGATTCTCTACAACATTGTCAAATGTCATCACCGGTCAAAAAGTAGCACAAGATGGCTGATAATGTTACAATCCTAACGACCCTACAACGTGGTAACCTGTTTACATACTGTTAAGTAGATTTGGTTCTCTTAACTATCCAATGCTGAGATCGCCCAAAAACAGCCACGCTCGACAAAATCGTCACAAAAACCACAATGTCGTATTAAATAAACACGTACGGAAGGTACGCAAGCTTGCTGATAAATACATTTCGATACACCGTGTTCACTACATTTTATATAATGTTTTGTGTTTGTGGACGGCCACATTTCTTAACAGTCGACCAAAGATGTATTCGAATGAATATTTTCCAAATCTGTTTAAACTTATTTAAACTCAATTCTGCTAAGTCTCTTCAACGTTCAATAACAGTAGATAAAACATGTATTTACGATTACATGTCACAGATGCAGTAGCAATCCAAACAGTGAGTAGAAGCAGTTGAAAGTGTGCCAAAGAAAGAAAAAACTGTTGCATCCATAGAAAAAGTATTGGCTAAGGTTTTCTGGGATACTCGTGCTGTGTCAACACAGATGGAGTTGTCAACAGTAGAACGTATTATTACAACTACAGCATATTTCCAACAAACTCCTACTTATATATCTGCAATTTCTTCGCCTTATTTCTTTACCAAATTAAAATCGAGCACATCCTTCTGTGTGTTGCAGCAGTTTCTATGTTAGTTAGATTATACATATGTATCATAAAAATAATCAGAGAAAAACATACTTAACTGAAAAATATTTCATAAAAGTCAGGATATTCTGTTTGATGCTTTAAAGCTAATATTCTCTATTTAACATTCACACCAAAGTAGATAAATTAATAAAGGATGTACTTGGTTTTGAGTAAACGTAAACTTTGTGCACTGACTTTTTTTTTAAGGTTTTAATATTCTTTTAATTTGGTCATCTACAATTATATATCATCGGTAAAATGTAATGCATGTAATGCATCGGTAAAATGTGAGCAGACGTTGTACCAAAAAGTTTTAGTTTGCCAGGAAGTGAAGGATTTTGATATTAACTGGAATTCACAAAATATATTTTGCATCTAATTTTGAATTACATGATTCACAAAACGCGCGTTTAAAGACTTTAAACAGGCAATTTGGTGTTTCATGGATAGTATCCTTGATTTGCTAAAACAAAATTTCAATAACAAGCTGAAATAATATTAAATTAATATCAAATCAAACCTAACAATACGAATGTCTCATATACCAAGTAAGCATTGCTCTGAACAGAATAAAGTATAGTTTTCTTCTATGAGGATTACTATTTATGTATCCGGAATAATAAATAACAAAACATATTAATCAATCAAAATGGTTTTATTGTTTTTCAAAATATTCTCCGCCATGCAAACATTTGAATCAATTTTCATGGCAGTTTCCATTTCGATTGAGGTATCTCCAAAACATTTATTTTCAACGCACCAACCGCTTCTTCTGGCATCGAAAATCGTTGACTACGTAGTTTAATCCTTACGGACGGGAACAAAAATAAATTATTGGGTGCCAAATCAGGACTGTACAGTGGATGACATCAATTCGATGTTTTGACCGCTCAAATATTGAGTTGTTCGGTCCGATGTGTGAGAGCCCGTGTTGTCATGGTGAAGAATGATCCTGTGTCGTTGGTTGTTTATTCTTATTTCTTCAAAGACTTCTGGTAATCAAATTGTTGTTTACCATTCAGAATTAACTGTTCTACAATTCTCCAGTGGCACTGTAGCCACATGCCCATTTATCCCAAAAAAAAACAGTCGACCATTTACTTCGAAGTGCTTCTTACTCGAACAACTTTTGTTGGGTTTGGCTCATTTTGAAAGATCCATACAGTCGACTGCTGTTTACTTTCGGGCTCATACGCATAGATCCAGGATTCGTCATACTAATGCCCAGGTTCATACTTGTCATACTAATGCCCAGGGATCCCACGGTATGTCACATGAAGATCTTGCTTTATCAGTTCCCGCACAGTATCGATGTTTTCTGGCACAACAATTGATTTTGAACCTTTAAATTCGTTCGTTAGCGAACGACGACCACGATTGAATTGACTAAACCAGTGATATACAGCGATTTTAGATAGTGCTTTATCGTCAAAAGTCGAAGTGACTTGATCGATGCACTGTTGTTGAGAAAACGTAGTAAATCATTCCACGAAAATTCTCACGAGTTAAGTCCATTTTTTGACTGAGATGATTCAATTGAATTTTGATTGAATTTCAATTGAATTGATGAATTTTCAAGTCACTAAACAACACAAATAGCATCCGTATGATAAATACGGACTGTATACGTTCTGAGTACGTATACAGTCAACAATGTCAAACTTTACGATGTATATGTCAGATTGCGCCTAGCAACACCATTGTTGCCAATTCCGGATTCATAAATAGCAATTCTAGTATAAGTGGGCTTTTTTCTTTAGTTAATCTAAAACATATTAAACAATATAATTATTCTTAAGAACTGCATATTTGATTGGCATATATCAAATGATATTCAAACATGTTTAGATATTCTCTTTAATTTAGAGTTTTTGTTTTTAATTAATAATTGTCATTCACTGATTTCTGCTGAAGTACAAGGTTTGAAGGTTTTCTTTAGAAAATGTTTGTTCTTGACTCGAACTCGTCAACACAATATTTTTGTTATATTTTATACTGAATTTGTTTAAGAAATAAATAATGATGTGATGGGTCATTCCAAAAGTTCTCGGCTTGGCTCAGAGATGGCGCAAATATGATCAAATTCGTTAGATGTCATACTGCAGTTTCAGATGTGGGCGTTTGGTCGTGTGATTGTAGCGATCAAGTAAAGCAAACAAATTTTGATATTTTGTGAAAAATTAATACAAAGGAAGTTCGAACTGTTATAAAGCAGATAAATTCTGCTATTGGATTCTTCGGTGTTATACATTAAACTCGAAGAGATCATCAGAAAATAATTCAATCTGAATTATCTCCTGATGAAAAAAAATTATTTGGTGTTAAGGAGTAAATCTCCTCGGGTTTAAAGTTATAAAGCACTTTATTTTAAAAAGTTTAACATCGACAAACATACAAAAAGTTAGTTACAAAGGGTTAGATTCCACTTTAAAGGATTGCTCACCTTCGCTTTAGACTGTAAAATAGTGGGCTGCTAAATGTAAATGTAGTGGAACATGTAGTAAAGATGATTAATGATTAATGTTTAGGATGCCCAACAATTGCTACGATCGACAAAATTGTCACAAAAATCCTCAAAGTCATGATCGCTTATTAAAGGTAGGCAAGCTTGTGATGTTGTAAACATCTCGAGAAACCGTCTACATTTTATATGATGTTTTGGATATGAACAAGATGGATGGCCACGTCTGTTAACAGTCGATAAAAGAAGCATTCGAGTTTCTTCGACGTTTTATAACAATAAGTGAATTATGTATTTACCATTAAATGCCAGAGATGAAACAGCCATTCAAATAGTCGGTAGGAGGAGGTGAAAGTGTGCCAATGAAAGTGTGCCAAAAACTGTTTCAATAATAGTAATAGCCAAGGTTTTTTGAGGTTCTCAGAGGTGGTGTGTGCTCATAGACCATCTGGCAAAAGATAGGACCATCACTGAGAATGCTATTTAGTTAAAGTATATTAAAGAGGTGCTATTCAGGTTAAACGTCCACATCTTGTTTCTGCAAAACTCCATAACCTACGTTTCGAGGTGCTTCCACATGCGCCAAATTCGCCTGCTTTGGTTTCCAGCGAGTATTCAATTCTTCTCAAATCTGATTTATCAAACCTGATAATCATTTTTCAGATTTGGTTTTTATCATTGGTCTGTGGCTATGATGAAAAACAACGAAAAAGCTCAAAAATATAGGGATTAAAAGTAGACATCTTCTCGAACGACCCTCGTATTACCACCAATTAGTTTCGTGAACAAAGTTCGAAATAAGAAAATCATTAGATTTTTTTTGTTTGAAAATCGTCAGAATTTCAATTTAGTTAATGTCGTGTTAAAGTCAACAGATGGTAGTTGTAATACAAATCAGCCATTTTAAAGCTTGGCAGATGAAATAATCCACAATGTTTAATTAAACAATACAATTAAAATTATGAATTATAAATTAAAAAATATGTGGCACTGAATTTAGATAGTATATTTAATTCAAGCCTTGTATAATGAATAATTTCGAATGCTTCACTAACTTTGATATTAATTGTAGTAGACCAAATACACATGTTTCACTTACCTTTTCAGTAATATTCCCTTTTGTTACACAATGTGATATAATTTTTTAATTTATTTTTCAGATGTTTATTTTAATATTTTGTTCTCTTTTCAGTTCCCGTTATATTTGGTTCTATTTTTGCGTAGTCTAGACACTGTAGATTTTTAAGTTTTACTGAAATTTTACGCATACTCACTGTACATTCGACAAAAAAATTTCAGTAGAGCCACCATGTAAATTTAGAAATTCAACAATTTGATTTATAAGTCGACAACATATCAGGGTGGTTTTATAGTCAACTCTAATTTGCATAAATATTATTAACAGGATGTTGAGGTTGTAATAATGTGTTGAAACGACGTTTTGTACTGTTTAATCTCATCACGGGATCTAATCGGCGAACCTAATTTTTAGCTAGTTAGTTGGAAACTTATGTAAATAAATGGACTCCCCGAAAATTTACGACCTGTAAGATTTTTTTTGCAGATCGATAAATGCATTACGAACAGATGCACTGTAAATATTGATAATTTCACAGTAATTGAATAATTGATTGTTTAACACAGTAATTGAGATTCACTGTCATTCTTAAAATATTACGTATTATGAACGTGGATAACAGTTTAAGCAAAAAGCTATAATTTTTTATAATTTGAATAACAAAACAATGATTTCACTATCATATAATTTGATCACTGCATTTAAAAATATTCCAAACATCGATTCCCTACGCGTGCTCAAAAAGAAATCAAATTAGTCCAGCTGCAAGTTTTTTCATATTTCCAACTTCTGATTGTATAACTTTAACTCTTTAAACATTCTTTATATCCAACACTTAAAAAGATTGATTACAAAACACCAAATCACTTATTTTTAATTTTTCGACGCACGTTTTACTAACATCGTCAGGAAATGGTTCGATGTAATTGCAAAAATAAACTATATTCTATTTATATGACCATCGTACCTTATGAAACGTGTAATAATTATGTACCGTGAATTTTATCAAACATTACATGAATTATGCAAGTTGACTGTATAGAATAGATCCTTTAGCCTGATTCATAGTTTTATTACATTTTGCTATGTGACAGTTTCCATATGCATCCAAAGCAATATTATTGTTCGTACGTCTAACAAGTCAAATTACTAATATTTATATGTATATGCTCCAGTGAATGTTGGACACCACAAGATTTTTACTTCTCCCTTATCTAATGTGGGCAATACATTATTTATGTCTTATTTATATAGATCTTCCAGTTTGATATAATTTCATAAAATCCTTTTTTTTTACGGTTGATCCACTTTTGGATCTCCCTGGACTTCTCTTAAGTAGTTACAAGGCTTGAAGACTTTACTTTAATGTCCACTTTTTCAAAATGTTGTCTAACCCTCGTATTAATTAGACATCAAACGTATTACCATGATTTTGTTTGTACTCTGTTCCTTTTGGAAAAGCTAAACGCACACCGAAAAATTAAATATAAATGATTTAATGTTTTGTTATAAATATATTTGAGTTTAGTTTCAGTTTTACATTAAAGGCCTCCCATATAAGAATTAATTCTTTATTAGTTTAAGTGATTAGTTTAACTCAAAAACCATTAATTTATTTGTTAGTACTTTCCCTTTAAGTATTTCGTTGGCCATAGCAGTATCTTCAAACAACAAGATTTAATATTATCCTGATTGATGGGACTAACATAGTTAGCGAGTCTTGCGAGATACTACAAACAGACAATTTGTTGTTTTGTAAGAAATATACTCCTGTTTTTGTTTTCATTCCAAACATTCATTCCAAAACAGAATTGACCAACAAAGACATGTTTGTAGTCTTCCGTCATGTGTCAACATCAAGTCACGAGAATTAGTCTTATTCTGATGGTACTAAAATAGTTAATGAAACACACATCGAAAGGCTATAAACAAATGTTGGGTCTTTATTCCAAAAATTCTGATATGAAAGAGTATTAATTATTCATTCCAAAACAGAATTGACCAACAAAGACATGTTTGTAGTCTTCCGTCATGTGTCAACATCAAGTCACGAGAATTAGTCTTATTCTGATGGTACTAAAATAGTTAATGAAACACACATCGAAAGGCTATAAACAAATGTTGGGTCTTTATTCCAAAAATTCTGATATGAAAGAGTATTAATTATTCATTTAAAATGTATTATTATTTATTATATATTAAATTTTCATTATTCATATAATTTAAAAGAGCTTGTGAATCATTATCTAAGTGGAAAGTAACATATACGTCATCTAGTGAATGTAAAACAGTTTCTTCTTAACTACTCCTTGATTCTAAACCTATTTTTATTTATATATCTTAGGTTACATTTTTTGCGTTATCAACTAAATGTAGTGTGGTTACAAAAACGTTTATAATCACTCACTGGTTCAGCACCGTACACGCTCCACTGTCGAGCACATCCGCAATACTAAAAATTATACAAATAGAAATAATCGTAATACTAAATATTACCCCAACATGACTGGAAATAAATAATGTCAAACATTACTTCGTAATGATTTATGTTTGAAGCGAAATGACTGCCAAACCACTTAAAGAATCATTTAAAAATCATATAACACTAAAAACTTGAAACAAAATATATATATATATATATATATATATATATATATATATATATATATATATATATATATATATATAAATATCTATATATATATATATATATATATATATATATATATATATATATATATATATATATATATATATACATACATCATACATACAATAATAATAATTAATTAAACCAGAAACGCAAGAAGGTGTATCGATGTTCAATTTTAATCCCTTAATTGAAATGCCTCCATAAGCTATACGTATCACGAACCTTAATCCTCGAAAAAAACCCTACCCTAATTACCTAAAAACCGTCAAGTGATGGCCACAAATCATCGAGATCATTTTTCAGCCTTTAAAGCCATACTTTAAGTGTAATGGAGTTTTCGCAAATTTTAACGCTCATCGGTAATCAAAGGGTATATCTTGATCCCATTGATGTGTTTGTTATTGACTGTATTTCGGCTTGTCATCCCTTTTTGCAATTTTTGATTATTCTATTGGTTCCGTCTCTTCTCAAAGAATGAAAGAAAGGCAAATGTATATATATATATATATATATATATATATATATATATATATATATATATATATATATATATATATATATATATATATATATATATATATATACGGAACCTATAGAATAATCAAAAATTGCAAAAAAGGATGACAAGTTGACTACATCCAATGAGACAACAATAGTCAGGACTTATACACCCCCGACCGTTGGGTTCCACAATCTCATGTGGAACGCA
Source organism: Cosmopolites sordidus (assembly GCA_031761425.1). Lineage (NCBI taxonomy): Eukaryota > Metazoa > Arthropoda > Insecta > Coleoptera > Curculionidae > Cosmopolites > Cosmopolites sordidus. Next base: position 1,108,476 of record JARFXV010000127.1, read on the forward strand.
CAACAACCTGCGAGAGAGCATATATACCCTGATGAGTCTACCCACCAACAGGCGAAACATGTGCCCTCCAATGTAAGGGATGGGTGGGGCTTCCTCCCGGTCAAGCAACTAACCAATGCTCATTAGGGCGGAGGCGGGGGACATTATATTATCTCCTGGATAACGATATGCAAACAGTAGTAGAGGGGTTTGAGGGCGAGCTGGAGTGGGCACGGCGAACGATCCTGATAGTTTTTGTTGTTTTGATTAGTGGACAATGAACTTAAGTTTGTCGGTGTAATCACTGACATAACATGTTTTCTGTTATTGCGCAGATATATATATATATATATATATATATATATATATATATATATATATATATATATCTGCTTTGTTGGGCTTTTCAGTCTCTCAAATTATTATGCTTTTATTTTATTACTCTTCTTCTTCCTCATACTCTATGTCTCCAACACCTTCATTCAATAATTCAAATAGTTGTTTTCATCTCTGCACCTTGTCAACTTTTCCGCCTATAAGTTCACCGGTGGTGGAAAACCGCTGATATATAATCATCTCTTTGGATAATGTCCCTGTCTTTACATATATAGGTATATCATATATATATATATATATATATATATATATATATATATATATATATATATATATATATATATATATATATATATATATCATACATAGTTATCTTATGTGGTTCTCACGTACAGTAAATATTATTATTCTTCCGGGTGTCAATCCGTTCGTTTAAGCAAATTTCCGTTCTTGACGACGATCTCATTTAACATTTTCAAAAATTTGCTTTCTTGCCAAACAACTTCGAACTCAGCTGTCTACCAATAGAGCAGACTTAAAAAAGCCAAATGAAATTTTGGCGAAACGTCGTCAAGAATAGAAATTTTTCCCGACGAACGAACAGTGGCAGCTTTTTTCTGTAGGCAACACGCACCATGTACTTGAGATAGTAGCGCCTGCACATCAGTCTCATAAAGCCAGGCGCTTCTCTTCACCAGAAACCATCTCACATAAATAACTGATATCCTGTTAGAAAAGATCCCCATATCTTGATTGCAAAAAACAATATATCTATTTTTGATTGCATTGTTTATCTATTTCATTTATTTATCGATTACAAAAAGCAATTTGTCTCTAATTTCATAAATCATTGAAATAGCCTACTCAAATTCAGCACTCTATGTGTACATGATACGGTATACACAAATAAGTGTATCTATTATCACGCAGATCTAGTAAGTTATCCCTAAAAGTCAAAATCTTAATTTATCATACTCTAATGTAAGCCGTTGTAGTATGTAGTTCCCAATTTTGGTCTAAATTTCGTTCTACCATATCTTTTCAAAATCTCCAGACACTTCAAAATAACTGTGTATGACTCTTAAACATTTTAGTTCCTTAAAAAACTACTAAATATATCAGGAAGCTGAAGTCCACCCAGTTTCTGAATAACTCGAAGCCACCCCCACGAAAAGTTCTTTGGTAATAAAAACTCCTTAACACAACAAATAACAGTACCCATATCCGAGCTACAGGGTAAATTACTGACAACTTCCTGTGTGGACTGGAGGACCTCCAAACACTTAAACCCTTTCACTCTCATTTTAGAGAGAATTCCAAGTAATATAAGTAAGAGGCTAAGGGTTGACTTTAAAGGCTGATTCAGGGTAAATTATTTTGATTTTTGAAATTTGATTGATTTTTGATATTTGAAAAGAAATTGCAGAAAATTATTTTTTTTATTAGTTATATAAAGACATGAATAAAATGTCACCACATGAAATATTTGTAAGGTTTAGCAAAGCTGTTCTCTCCAAACATAGGTATCAAAAGTGATTTGCGAGGAAGTTTTAAAAGGATGACCTTTGAACATGATTAACGATGCGTGAATCGAGAAGTTAAATAAAGTGATTTGGTGTTTAGTGATAAATTTCTTCGGGTTTAGTATTTCAATCGCTCTAAAATTATTTAAATAGTAAATCGTTAGAAAATGTGGAGACCGTCAAAAAACATCTCGAACATTTTTTGACCTTTAAACCTTTTAAATAAGCTGTAAATGGTAAAAAAATATGAAAACCAGTCACTAACTGGCCCAGAAAAGTTGATTTATTTTTTTTGCATTTATAGACTAATTGTAGATGTAACTATTTTCATGATTAGCGAAAACTCCAAATTTTTAATCCGCAAACCATCATCGCCACGGTAAGAAAAGGGGGTAGAAAAAAGGGGTTGAAAAGAAATCGTCGGATTGCCAAGCGGTCGGCAGGCATCAGGTGCGAGTTTAATCGAAAAATCTCGTCATAATCCTTTAATTATTTTCTTAAAATATTCAAAAGTTTCGAGGTCTGGTCCCCGTTTTCCTCCGCACCCGAGAAGGATTAGCCGACCAAAGATACTTTCGAAACATTTTTAATATTACTTTTTTTCATCAAATATTTAAAATAGCGTGTAACCATCAGGCATAATGAGAAAAACATTTTTGTTTAAGCTGATTGAACTGTGATGTTTATAATTTAGAGGTAGATTAGAATAAATGCAAATTCATCGAGCACAATTACTTGTTTATCGATTAGTTTCATACAATTTTTCATCTAAAAGATGTTATTATTATTTTGAAATTATTTGTCGGTTTAGAGGTCAAAAATGATTGACGGTATTTTATGATAGTCTCCATATTTTCGAACCACTTACCATTCAGGGAATTTAAAAGCGATTAGCTACTTGAAGTAGTTTAAACTTGAACTAATATTGAACTACCCTATGGTAATAAGCAAAAATTAGAAAATTTACGCTAGGCAACGAGTAGCCAAGCTCCAGGGTGCCATACCCCACATAACATCATATGGATTTACGGATCACTTTGTAGACATTTAACTTGATGGCCAACGATAGTTTGGATTTTCTACCAATTAACCAGTACAGTTTGCAAAATTTGCAAAATTTTAAATCAAGTTGCTTTCTCTTCGCAAAGATGTGTTATTTCCAGTTTAGCCTTTGTCCAATGTCTCTCTAAGCCAAGTCCTATTCCAAAATATTTTGCCCCACTCCCAGCCGGCCTGAGAAGTTACTGCCCATTAAGTGTTGCACTCTGACTTGATTCCTTTCTAAAGGTGAATGTGGCTTGCTGACATTTTATCTCGCTGACTTTTAGGCTTTTGAACTTGTATAAAAAAGTAAATTCACATTCACATTCACATATAAAAGTAAAAGTATATAAAAGCAGCTACCAAAAGTAGTATATAAAAGCAGCTACCAAAAGTAGTATATAGAGGGTGTCCTAAAAAATGTATACACACTTTATTATATTGTTGAATCCTCCGAATTAACATTCCGGAAGCTTTTGAGGTTTATTTTCAAGAAGATGGTGCACCTCCACATTATCGTCATGACGTAAGGGTTTATCTTGACGAGATTCTACCGAACGTACCGCATAATAATAACCGTATAATTCAAATAGTTGTTTTCATCGCTGCACCTTTCCACCTGGACCACCCGGTGGTGGAAAACCGCTGTTATATAATCTCTTTGGATAATATCTATCTTTACATCTTTAACATACCTTGGCGTTTTCAAAAATGTGCTTTCTTGCCAAACAACTTCGAACTAAGCTGACTAATTTTTATGGGGAAACATAAAAGACAAGGTTTATAAGACAAAACCATCAATAATCAAGGAATTAAGAGTAGCGATTGAAACAGAATGCGGACAAATACCCATGAAAATGATTCTCGGTATTTGATATTTCATTACTTCTCGTTATCAGCAACAGCTGGACCAGTTTGGTAGTTTGAACACTGAAATTAGTCAAAATAAAGGATGTTCCTTTAGCTTGGCCCAAACCCTAAATTAAACTGTATGAAAATAAATACTGATTTTAGAACCAAAGTGTGTATACATTTTTTTGGGACACCCTATATATATATATATATATATATATATATATATATATATATATATCATCCGTATGTGATGGATATATATACATCATAAGCCCGTGTATATCCAGTGAAGGATGAAGGCCTCTTCAGTATGCTTCCAACTTTCGCGGTCTTGAGCTTTCCTCTACCATTCGGGACCAATATACTTGATGTTGTTATCAGAGTTAGGTATCAGATTTATACTTTTAAAATAAAAATAAAGTCTATATTTATTATGCAGATTAAAATACAGTTTTTGGAGTTTTAAATAGTTATTTTCGAAAAATACTGACTGTTGAATGGTGGTAATTTTTGCGTTTAAAAATTGTTCTTTTATCAACACCTTCAATCACTTTAGTTAGTGTTTCTTGACAAATTCACTCTAGTTCTCACCAAATATTGTCTTTCAGGTGATCAAATGTTTCACACTTATTAACGTAAACACTTTCTTTAAGGTAACCATAAAGAAAAAAGTGACAAGCTGTAATATCCGCAGATCTTGGTTTTCAAAAAAGAAAGGTGCAATAATCCTTTTTGCGGAAACTGTACATTACACTATGATTTTCTCACTATGAAGAATTTCATGAATAAGGAGATTTTATGCCCTAGTAAAGTGAATTTTGTTTATTATCAATTCCAATTATACCTCATCAAACATTCACAATTTTTTGACAAAATGTCCATGTGTATGCAAGATTGGCACGATTGAATTCTAATTCAAGCTAGAAGCCATGGAAGTTAAGCTTTTAGAGCAGCTGCATTTTGTAAGGATACAGATATAGATATTATTTTAAAATATTGTTTGTAGCCTTTCAGTGTCCAGTCTCCAAAAAGCAACGTTTCAAAAATCAAGTTTTAGTTTAACTTCTCGACGCGCGTTTCGCTAACCATGTTAGCATCATCATTATGATTCGATTGATTCATCTAATAATATGGTATTAATATAGTTAGCGAAACGCGCATCTAGAAATTAAATAGTAATTCTTGATTTTGATTTTTGAGTTGAAATAGTGAGATTTTCGGTCAATGTCCATGTCTAACTACTATATAAAATCATTGGTCTTACAATTTTTTACTTCTTCTGTTTTTATATTCTTTGATATTTATCTCTTTTTTAGAAATGTATTCTTCATCATACTGAAATTTGGAGTTTAGTGGGAAATCTTTTCCAATTTAATGTTTCACATCGAAGGTTTTAATAGAAAAATTGATTTACCTGAGAAATGTCTTCAGCGGGAAAAAATCACGAGTACAGCACTGATTTAGTATTTAGTATAATTTTAGAACTAAATATGCCGTGCTTCGAACGTTTCTCACCCCAACATTAATATACTAGTCTGCGACTTCAATTCGTCACAAGCAATTAATTAATTTTTGATATTAAAAACCCGAAGGATTATGTACGTAATTTAGTAATTTCATTTCATGATCGTCAACCCAAAAAAAAAAGTCTGAACGAACACCGATCCGACCAATAATCCTCGCTCACGAAAAAGCCCAATTACTTAATGTCCAAAATTCATAAAACAATTGAACCTCCATCATAAATTAATATGAAAGATGGCGATTAGAGCGGAAAGTTTAAAAACATGCGTGAGCCCGAAACATTAAAAATATCTAGCGTGCCTAGGGCCATTTTGCTATTGCTTTATTCTGCTTTCGTATTTCTATACTTCTGAAAGCCTTTTGTGGATCGGTTTTTGTTTCTCTTGTATACAGGTACGGATTAAGTATTTCCTAAGTTAACAAAAAATATTCCTAAATAGTACACGATGCTAATATTAACGAGCATATGTGATAACCATCAGTAACACTCATGAGATCAGGAGAAGATGCGAAATGGCAAGAAATACAATTGGAAATTTGCAAAAGATCCGGAGGGATAGGGGCTATCCCAAATTAGGAACGAATACTAAATGTTTTCTTGAATACTTAAAAATCTGCACGTACGGGTGCATATAGAAATGGATAGAGGGTTCTAGATCACACGGTGGATCGCCAAAAAGATAAACAGATCAAATTAAAGACCTAATTGATACATCTCGCCGATATACAACCAAGAAAGACGGAAACAGAGAACGCTAGTGAGAAGTAGTCCGTAAAGCACGCAAACGGAATAAGTTTCCATTAGTAAGAATGATGACCAAAGAGACAAAAAAAATATATTGAGATAGAAATTGCATCCAAAGAGGAGTTTTCGATTTTAATAATTCTTTAGTAAAACAAAGATACTACAGCAAGAAGTAAAAGATTAAAATTTGAAAAAAACTACCATGGATTCTCCAACTTTTGCGGTTAAAAATGTGTTTGTGCACCTCAGTGACCTACTCACTGTTCAACACATCTTGACATCAACTAAAAAACTGATTATATTTCTTCTTGAGATATAGTTCACTAATCTACGTTTAGTTCATGTTTTAGAGCCTTTAATTTTCACCTTAAATTTCTTATCTTTCTATCCGTCATGCTCTAAACTTGCTCTAGTGCGAAAGGTCCGAATAAGATCTACCTGACAACAATGGGTCTCTTTAAAAACGCTCATAGAAAACCTGGTGGTGTTTCGGCGATATAATATTTAAAATGGAATCTACTAGCCAGTTAAGATAGAGAAGAGCATACGATTCTACTTGTTCGATTCTGACTTCAATTGATCACCAAATTGATGAACTTGTCACCGATAGACTTTTTGTCAAGTGACAGGATTCCAGCAATACCTAAACTCTTAACGGGATTAAGAACAACATATGTAACGTTATGGTCCAGATAAAAACGCCAATTGAAAACTGGCGTCAGACGTTCCTGAGCTACAAGATGGCCCTGGAAAAATATTTCATTGATATTGCGTTTCATGTGTAATTGTAAGGACCAAATTATTGATTGAAATAAATGTATTTACAAAAAGTTAACGATATGTGCGATATAAAGGGTTGTCCAGTCAGAGTGTCAGAATTTTAAAATGAGGTATGTATAATTGATAATCCGATTATTTTTACTTTATCTTAAAAAACAAATAATTGCATTATGTTCTAAAAATAGTGTCGTTCAAATGTCCCCCTCGGCTCCCAACTTTCAGTTATCTTTCGCACATATCGCATTCAACATTCAGGCCACCACTGAAAAATGGTGGCGAGAATATTTCGTTTAAGGTCAGGAATCGTTCGTGTTTATTCTGTAATTCTGTTTATTCAGTAAGTTTCTGTAAACCAAAACTTTAACATAACCCTACAAAAAATAATCCAAGGAGGTCGCATGACCCCAAAGTGTGGGATGGCCTTCCAATTTTTATTTCTGCGCGCTGTTAAATCGTGTATCTTTCCATGGTGAATTGAGACAACGTACTGAACACAGCAGTCAATGAGCGACATTTATATTTCAAACAGTGTTGCTGCTATTACGTTTCAAAATTCTGACATTCTTATTGAAAATCTCTTTATGTGCGTATCAGCTAATTATATTATGCCAATATAAACAACCAAACAGCATATCCACCGCAATGTAAACAATACAATCTAAACTTTCACAAAAAAGTCACATCGATCACATAGTTTAGTAAAATCCTTACACATGAAAAATACTAAAGGTCTGAAATATATATTACTTCTTGCCCTATCGCAACACAAAAGCCGCTGTTGTCTTATGCCAGTCAGGAACAAGGAACAGAAAAGTTAATTTAAACAATAAATGAGTTGAATGTTATTCAAAAATAATTCTCATTCGTCATTTTGACTCCACTACAACGTTCCCCCCAACAAAAATGGTCATGTGTGTGTATATATATATATATATATATATATATATATATATATATATATATATATATATATATATATATATATATATATATATATATAAAGCAATGGTTAGTTGCGTGACCGGGAGGAAGCCCCACCCATTCCTTACATTGGAGAGCACATGTTTCGTCTGTTGGTGGTTAGACTCATCAGGGTGCCGACATATGCTCTCTCGCCAAGAATAGGGAGTCCCTCTCCATAATCAAACAACCCATATTTTCGCCGACTTCTCGTCGAATGGCTTATAAATGGAGTTTTTTAACAATGAGACAACAGTAGTCAGGAGTTATACACCCCCGACCGTTGGGCTCCACAATCTCATTTGGAACGCACAACAACCTGCGTCTTCGCCATAATGAAGCTATGGTTAGTTATATATATATATATATATATATATATATATATATATATATATATATATATATATATATATATATCGCGATAGGTGAGACCGGACGACAAACTAAGTCGAACAAACAAAATTACGTAAATTAAAATTCGCGAAAAAACGGATATATATATATATATATATATATATATATATATATATATATATATATATATATATATATATATATATATATATATATATGGTGATTCACGGGAATATCGTGAAAAATAAAAACAAAATATTCGCTTCGCAGATAACAATACGACACACATTCAAAACTTGAATTTTACGCTGATTTTTAATTTCAACATTACCTTGTAATATTTAACATATTAAAATTTCTACCAGTAAATGTTATAATTACATGTTTGCTGGAGACAAAACGCTTTAAATCCGTCCCTGACCCACTACAACGTTCCTTCATGAGATATTTACGTTTATTAGACAGAGATAGACTTGTAAAGAGAAAAAAAATCGTCGACAAGTCAGTTTTACCTCGTTTTTAAACTTTATCTAGTTCCATTTTTTCCAGATTCTCGTCGCGATTAAAAAGTGATTTATGAAATTGTCAAGTTTCGTGTCAAAAATCAAACTAGAACCACAAACAGATAAAAACTTTTTAGTTATCAAACATGTTTTGATTATAATCAACAAAACTGGTTTAATTTTTAATACAAAAATTACAAAAAATGTCTTCATTATAATTCTTCCAAGCAATTATTAATTTAGACTTGAAATGTGCATCATATTGTCAGAAATACACTAACTGACTCAGTGTTATTGAGGCGAATTAAAAAAATTGAGCGCCAAGGTTTCCTCTCATGGCCGAAGTTCTTGCAAATTTATTTTAACAACGATTTTATAATAGGATTCCGTCATAAATTTAATTGTTTAGAATTTGCTGTCGAATAAAAAGATTTTTATTGACAGTATTTAAAATATTATTCTTCTTCAAGCAAAAAACTCATTAATCATACCACTCGAAACAAATTGTCCAGAATAGTTGTTTTCAAGTTTATTATAGTGTATTTTACTATATTAGATTCTTAATACTACCCACTATCATAAAAAAATAAGGTGACTTTTGTTTTAAAAATTCGCGCGCTTTGCGTATCGATGCGTTATATATACAGAGCCTTCAGTTAATCTCGAAATCCTCGGCTTCTATAAATTATACAGCACGACAAATTGGGAATGATTAACAAGAAATCACTAATTTTCTTCGTGTTTTTCAATTTTTATAATATTTTTCTTTGAATTATATACACAGTTTAGCACTAATAACGAAAATAAATATAACATTTGGAGAGCCCTACATTATTTTGAACCTAAAATAAATAAAATGATAAAATAACGCCAACGGAGTAGATGCCATGGAAGAAACTATTTCTTATTATTTATTATTTCTTTTAAATAATCAAATGCATCTAAGAAATGCTTTTAAATTGTTTTTTTTTGCTCCGAAAACATAGAAACTAACACAAATCTTACAGAATAAATCTCGATGACAAATTAGGGGAAATTTTAGTAACATTTTTGGTGACAAATTATACCACCTTTAAATAATTCAACATAAAAGAATTAAAGTTCCTAAGTTTAAATAAATCACTGCTCACGTGGGCTACAGAATTAAATAAAGGTTCTGTATATTCCAAAAAATTGTTCCATGTTTCTCTTGGTCGACCTCGTGTCTTTTTACCTGTTGCTCTTACTTCCCATATCTTCTTTGCCGGTATATTGTGGAGCGATACAACCATTTGTTTTTTAAGTTGGTATCACTCTCTTAGACATTTGACAAGAATATTTGGATCAATTTAGTTTATTTTGAAGTACAATTAAGGCTTGCCTCGTATGTCTTTTCGTCTTGTTCCGCAAATACTGAATTTTTTAAAAAACATTGTCATGTTGAGTTGCTAAAAAGATGCCTTCTTTAGATGACCACATTCTGAAATACATAATTACTTGCGATAAGATATGGATCTATACTTGACCCAGAAACAGCTCAACAATCAAGCAAGTAGCGTGCTAAAGATGAACCAAAGCCGACAGACACAACGTCAAAGCCGGTCAAAAATCAAAGTCATATTGACTGTCTTCGATTTGTTCTTTCCAACTGGTCAAAAGGTAAATAAAGGATATTTAAGTGTATGCGTCATTTGCGTGAGTCCATTCGAAAAAAATGTCCAGGTTTGTGACAAAACAATTCATGGTTTTTGCATCACTATAATACACTATCGCACATCGCAATAATTGTTCATTAATTTTTCGCTAAAATTCAAACAAACACCGTTTCACAAATACCATACTTACAAAACAGAGCACGGTGTGATTTTTTCCTGTTGAAATACCGGAAGTTCAGTATAAAAACTGTTTCAAAGACTGGATCAGATATTGGAATAAGTGTACTGCAGTAAGAGGCAATTATTTTGAAGTTGTACCAGTTTTATTCCCTACAATAAAACTTTATTTCCAAGTTTTTTAGTTTGTCATTGAAGTACCAGTATCTAAATTTTTCTATATAGCAAACATTAAAAACATTTTTTCAGTTCTACTTACGATATCGAACGCCATTTTGTTTCTTAAAAAAATAGACACAATAACAATTTATGTAACCTATAATTAGCAAGGTATCAGTTCTAGATCTCTGAAGACTGTAATTGCTGGACAATACGAAATTCACACACAAGTTGAGACCATAGCCATGGAAAAACGGAGAGTTTTCGCAGTGCAATAACAAGAAAACTGTGTCGATATTTCTTATTCAAGATAAAAGCTTTCTTAAGGAGGTACGAGCGATACTTATGAGTCAAAATAATGATGAAATTTTTTGTGTCTCTAAAACTTAAGAGAATATATATATATATATATATATATATATATATATATATATATATATATATATATATATATATATATATATATATATATATATATATATATATATATATTATATAAACACATTTAAAAAAATATGCATTCTAGACACAAAGGTAAATCTCTAATTCTTTTTGTTTCTCAGCTGTTTGCGCGATTTTGCCAGGCTTTGGGTCGAGTGTTTGACTCGAAAAACAAAAAAGTTTGACTTCAATTATTTAAATAATTATATCGATAACCCGATATTATTCATATATAATAACATTTTGCAAATATTAAACTTTATCATGTGATGTTTTTATTCTATAAAGTTGGAAGATGAATAGTAAAAAAATAGAAAAATCTATTACGGAAATCATACTACCATAGGTCAATTACATATCCTTTGTCACAATTACCGAATTTCAAGTCTAGATTTGGAAACTCGTTTGTCCTATAGATTCGTACGTCCATTCACAATACACAAAACGTCAGCCGGAAAAATGTATTGGAAACTAGATAGAAAAATGAAAAAGTAGATTGTGATAGGTGTAAGTTTAATTTGGTTAATTCTACGCATTTTTTTATAAAATTTCGAATTGACTCTAAACTTATGTCTAGGTATCTGACAAATTAAACCAAACTAAGATTTGGAATTTTATAGAGATTTATTTTACCTTACGTGGTAGCCTACACCATAACCTATATCATATGTGGAGCATGTATACTTAATATTGAAAACGAGTTCATAAAGCTTTATATCCAAAAGGATCATAAATCGCAAAGTGATGAAGGAGTAACCCTTCAACACACTAATGGTAAATCTCATATGTTATTAAGCAAAACTGAAAAAGTTCTGTTGAAATCCATTACTTACATTTCAAAATGTTCTTGGCAGAAAACCATGTAACAATAACGAGTCAGTTCCATTTGGAGATGCCATCACTCTATATGCTTATATTACCAACTAAAAGAACAAAATTGGTACAATCGAGATTCTCCATTACGTTAACGCTATTCTCAATCAAACAATTGAAAGAAAAAAATAATCGTAAAACTCTATTTGCCAGAAAGTATCCGTTTTTATTTGCCGGCTATAATCGTTAGCCCCGCCTCCTGAATTTTTTATTTGTAATTTTTTCACGCACGCGAATTCCCTACTCCACCCACTTCCGTTGAAAAAAGGAAAAAAAGGCAGAAAAATAGAGCCAACGGACGTTTGCCGGCGCGCCAGTTTCAATGGGGGTGGGAGCAGAAAGGGAAAACACGACAAACTAGGAAAAAAATTTTGTTCCGAACATGCGTGAGAGGTTTGTGTGAACACCCTCTTTAAATACGCATGTGGGGCGCAAGACGAAAGGCTGGACTCTGTAAGGTTTCAATAGCACTCAATGAAACTCTATAAGGTTTCAATAGCATGAAAAAAAAGGAGGAAAGGGAAAGCAGAAAAAAATCTTCACTATTTAAAACTTAATTTTATTCTCCACTAATAAAATATATTTGTTCTAACCCATTTGGTATTTTTTAGAATCACCTGTTGATTTCAGTAAATTCACAGATTTATTGAAATTAAAGTTAAATGTACAAGTACGAGAGTCGCTGGAGAAGTTATCGGTCTAACAAAGATATGGCACAACGATAACCAAATGACTGCGATATTTATCAAATATAATTCGTTCAATGGCGTGCTGCGAAGTTTCAAACGCGTAAGTTTAGTTGGTTGTTTGTGAAGATCGAGTAAAGCAAACACAAGTTTTGACATTTTCTGGAAAATAGATTAAATTGAATTTCGAACTATTATAGAGTATTTTGTTTTAAATAGTTAAACTCCAACTCGCATACAAAAAAAATATATAAATTCCGCTATAAAAAATTGTTGAATATTAACGTGGTTAAACGTTTAAAACGTCCATGACTACCTAAAGAAAAACTAGACTCATCACTAAAGCAAATAGAAGTCCATTCAGGGTCATATTCTACTTTAGCTCGACACCATTTTAAGTGTGCCTTTGATGGTACGCTATAAGAAAAAGCACTCACAATCGACGATAAGCTCGCAAATGCTTCGCAAGCAAATATCGGTTAACTGTTATTCTCGAAATAGCGACCTGCTTAACTGCAGCTATATATAACAAAAGCATTAGTTACTTGCCAGATTTTTGATATCCATTTCATACAGTAAAAAGTCCAAAATGCCGTTCGTCACGCCTTTAAGTACTTCTTAGACGACTAGAACCTCGTCCTCCTACATAAATCTGATCTTCAAACCATCTTACTCATGTCCTCAAACGGTAGAAGCAGAAACATCCAATAGCCTCGATATTTCACAAAAACTTTAATCTTCTTCTTTGATAACATTAAGTCGGCCCTTCTCAAATTGGGATATCTACCAGAAATGACATGGTGCACGAACTTCTGTCATTTTGGCACTTTTAACGGAACCACTTATACACTGCTTAGCTTAGTAGCATACGAAAAATACCTCACAACATGACAAAAACAAATTGTTTTAAACCGTTTACTTTTGCAATATTTCCAACAATCGCATACAAAAACATAACGGTAAACAAGTAAAGAGTTTATTAATTTTTGTATTCAAAACGTGCTACACAGTCAGTATATTTTCAGTTTGATTAGTATATAGAATTTATACTAAGGCCAAGATAACTAGTTCTTGGTCTTAGACTGGCTTTTGTTAGAATATATAATTTATTTTACGAAAAGGCATAATTCTGGGAGAATAAAGATCATATTTGAATATGGAAAAAAAAATTTTTTTTTTAATTATTCGTTTTTGAATGAACTTATTAAAAAATATTACAAAAAAAAATATTCTAATTCATTTTTCATAAAATGAGTTTTTTGAAAAAATCATTACATTTTCAAAGTTCGCCATTTAATTTTTTTTTCTAAAAGTAACTTTTCAAAAAAACTTGCATTCATTCTACATTTGATGCCTCAAGTCCTATTGTGGGCCAACTTTTCTTTCTGTTTTTTTTTTAATTAAAAAATCCATTTTTTCGTAATTTAAATTTGTTTTCATAATAAAATAATATAAAAAAATAGACAGAAAAGTTGACCTACGATAGGACTCAAACGTAGAATGAATGGAAGTTTTTTTGGAAAAAAATAATAAAAATGGCGAACTTTGAAAAATTAATGATTTTTTTCTGAAAAACTCAAAAATGTTAGATTTTTTTGTATTTTTTTTGAAAAGTTCATTCAAAAACGAATAATTAAGAAAAACGTCTTATTGCTTCCTTTAGTGAATATATATATATATATATATATATATATATATATATATATATATATATATATATATATATATATATATATATATATATATATATATATATATATTTCAAATGAAACAACATCCAAACTAGATGCCTTAAAACTATATATTTTATGTGAAATAACATTCAATTTATTAATGTTTGAAAATCCGCACATTCTGTCAATCCAATTTTTGACCACTTTTTTCAAGCAATTGGGGTCTTATGTCCGCAATTGTACGACTTATGTTGACTTCCAAGGCGTAAATAGTTGCTGGTTTATCGGTATGGACCAAAGATTTAACATAATCCCAAAGAAAGTAACCTAAAGGCGTAAAATCACATGACTTTGGTGGCCAATTAACAGGTCCGTTCCTCGAAATAATTAAGTCATAAAATCTATAATCTCTTACAAAAGATTGCACGATATACAAAAAACATTCTTAAAATAATCATGATAATGGTTCAAAATTATCAATAACAGACATTGAGAAACTGCTTACAACAAATGTGATAACAAATATATACAAAGTCGTTCGAGGAAGACACATTGTGACTCCCGGTGCTAATTTAAGCGGTAAATATGTGGGAAATTATTTAAATAAATAAAAAAAAACGACATAAATCATCAAGAAAACGTGTTAAAAGAGATAATCACACTAGCAAGGCCGTCGTATAAAAATGTTATCCAAGTTCATTCACTCGATATTTTATTGTAACCTTCCTAACCTATCTCAATAAAATTCCGCATGTACAGGGCCGCAACGAGGCATTACGTCATGCCTATTTTTATTCGCAAAATCGCTGCATTGTTGTTTAGTTTGGTGGCGTAATTGTTGTAATTGAAATGTCTTAAATAACGCAGGCGCGTTTTTTTCTTTCGTTTGCCATTCGTCCTGCTTCAGAGCGAACAGAAAAAAGGCGCAACATTAATATCGGCCTCAGACCTGACTTAACAGAAATTCTTGTTAAATAATGAATATTTATTAAAAGTTCAATTAAATGTTTACAATAGAGACGCGATTACTAAGCCTCGACTATAATTAAAGTATGTGCGTTTAATTATTGCTATTTCAACAGTTTATTGAGTCAAAAGTTGATGAAAAACTAACACAAAACCACTTAACACAATCTATTATTGAAAGAGATAGTGTTTTGACCACGAAAACTCGTCGATATCAACATATAAGTAATAAGTCATACGTGTATCAAATATAAACTATAAACTGCACCTAAAGGATTGTCTAATTATAGTGTCAGAACTTTATAATGAGGGACTTTATAATGATAACTTCAAGTGATAATTCGGGATTTTTTATTTTATCTTGAAGAACAAATAATTACATTGTGTATGTGGCAATAATGTCGTTCAAATGTCCCCCTCGGCTTCATTTGGTGAAACGCATTATGGAGACCTAATTTTCCATTACTCTTTTAAAGATATCGCGTTTATATTTTCAATGGTAACCTGAATGTTTCGTTTAAGGTCGATAAATGTTCAGAGTACATTTCCGTAAAACAGATATTTAATATAACCCCACAAAAATAATCCAAAGGCATGATCTTGGTGGCTATTTGACATTACCAGGAAACTTTTCTTGTAGTAAATCGATTGTCTGGCGAGACAATCTCACAAGTCACACCATCTTGTTGAAAGAAAACATTATTTAGATCTTCTGTTAGAATATGCCTTTAGCGTTCACCATTAATTGCAACACGATTTCCATCATCGTCTTCGAAAAAGTAAGGGCTTATCACTTATTCAGTCAAATTCTGCATCTATACTTGTTCACAAACCCATTAAGCCTTCATCGGAAAATATTATGTTCCCCAAAATGTTAGTGACCTTCTAGCTCTATTAAATACACATGAACACATTAGTCTGAGTAAAATTTACATTTCAAACAGCGTTGCCTCTATTACGTTTCAAAGTCATAACATTCTTAGTGGAAAACTGTTTAGTAACAGAAAATAAATCAGTTGACAAATTATGCTCATATAACGGGCATCTAAGATATCATCTTAGATAATTAATCTGTAGAAATAACATCCTATACAATTCTATCGAATTTTACAATTACAACTCTACACAATTGCAGAGTCTAACGGTCTACTGCCCAATTAAAAGACAATTTAAAACACATGTAAATATAACAAAAATAATTTGAACTTAACCTATCAATGGTATAAAAATATGTATATAAAAATTAATTCTAAGGTCATTAAAAAATTTGTTTCCAAAGCACCGCACGAGCTTTCGGCTCCCTCTCAAAACCTGATTTATACTGAGTAAGCAGGAAACTTAAAAAGTATCCATCACTGACCCAGAAACGGTCGCGCCAATGACATATCTGTTATGGTCTCGGCATGCACGAAAGAGCGGTGCGTTAGAGCCCAAGTTACTGCTAGGGGTAGTTATGGTAAAAGTATCCCAAACTCGGCTGTTAATTCGGGGGACGTAAAACCAAATGTCACTGAGGAGTTGATCACAATCAATTAATCCACGGCAGAGCTTCAGCAGGAAAAGCTGAGCAGCATACACTCTAGTATCCTCTAAGGACTGACAGGCGAATCTATCGAATAACAGAGTGTGGCAATAATCTCTGCAGGGGTAGGCACTATCCAGCTTAAAAGGTAGATACTTTAGAAAACGCATCTGAACCTGTTTAAGACGAGAAATCTGTGTACTATATATTGGTGACCAGACAGAGGAAGCATACATAAGTCCAGATCGTACTAAGGCATTATACAGAGTTAGAAAACAGCTGATATTATCAAATGCTTTTATTTTCTATTGATTTGTATATAAATTGAAGACAACATTCAACATATCTACGATTTCAATATAAAATATAATACAAGGCAATAATATGAGGAAATATTAGTATTCTCTCAAGTAAAGGAAATAGTCTAGAACTGCTAATGTCAGACACCCAACATATGCGAATAATTTTAAGTAACTGGGAAGTATTTTCAACGAGAAACATAAAATACAGAGCAGAATGCGACATTCAGAGCATTTTGGATTTGAAAGTCCGGAGTGGAACAAAATATCATAAACTACTCTCTGCTACTGTACAGTTAATAAACATAAGATTTTATGAATATCGTCCGCCATCTGCGGGCTGAAACATATACGTCTTTGTGTTACACATATTTTCACTATCGATTTCTGAAATTACATAACAATTATGATTTAAAAATGTTTTTTTCCGAAATGTGTTTGAGATTAATCATCGAATGATGTTCATCAAGAAATGATATGTAATAATGGATTGCATGGAGACCATAATTCCACTTTAAATTACAGAAACAAACACACAATAAAATAATTGAATTGGCTTTGAATAATATAGTCACACCACGAAACATTACAATTATATTGGAAGAAAAAACTATTCTCCCTTTCTTACACTATTCTCTTCATCTTTGGAGATAAGTATCCCCTTTAACTTTCCTTGATTCTCGGTTCTTCGCATTCTTTGTACAATAAGAATCTAGCCGTATAATTAATATCGTCACTCCATTGAAGTGATGCTCTGCCTGATTATCTCTGTCTCCATTCGAGAACTCTTTTGCTCCCTTATCCATTAGTTAGACATTAGTCATTTTTCGTCATTGCCATTTCAAAAACATCGGTTTATACAAGAAGTATGAATTGTAATTTGATTATATATATATATATATATATATATATATATATATATATATATATATATATATATATATATATATATATATATATATATATATATATATATATATATATATATATATATATATATATATATATATATATATATATATATATATATATATATATATATATATATATATATATATATATATATATATATATATAGAAAGTAGGATATTCACTGGAATGTTAAAGAAACTTTTATCTTTTTATACAAAGCCTACAAAAAGTGAGATACCACTTGCCTGTAATAATGCACTGAATAAAACATAAGAAAGGCGATAATAAGCAACAACAAAAATACGCACCTATCAGTTTGTTGTCTAACATATATAAACTGCTAACAAGGATAATAACTAAGAGACTGACATCGAAATTAGATATTTATCAACTTATAGAACAGGCAGGCTTGCTTCTCAGCAAGATAATCTGCCAACGACTATCTTCAAACACAAAAAATAGTAATAGAAAAAAGGCAATGCATATAACTTACCATTAATATTGTCTTTTGTAGATTGCGAAAAGGTTGAAAAGAGAAAAGAAGAATCGTTGGTTTAAATTATAAAAGTTATTTCCTTTACACCTTTTATAACAACGCAACTGCCCCTGTAGTTGAAAAAATACTATTACTAGCCACTATTACATATTACTTTTTTAAGAAAGAGAAAGAAAACAAAAATAACAATAGGAAACAAATAAAAAAGCTCCTGGCGGTAAAATTGTTGTTTTATTATGACAGTGCGGCTACCCATTTCTAAGAAATCAAGCGCTCAGCTAAAAATCTTACAAAGAATAACAATTTCTAGTAGATTAAAAATTTGACTAAAGAGATGTAAAGTTTTTCTTGTAAATTTAATAACAGCTATTCTTTGTTACTAATGATTGTTCCTGAATATATTACAGAAGCTGATAAAACCCCAACTGCCAGTTCTCACCGAACTCCCATTATTTTAATATCCTCCTGTAGATTGACGCGCTCTTGTTTCCCCATCGCAGACTTGCCTTCCGACAAATTATAATTAGAAAGAATGATCGAAAAGAAGGGTTAAAAATTGACCTACATGAGTCAGGGCTGGATAGGATCAAAGAGGGGTAAATTTTTTTCTAAGAATGTACGAAATATTTTGTTTGGTAATAGCAAATTTAAAAAAATAGAATGACGACATGTGACGTGTTTACTTTGAAGATGATATTAATTTTTCAAGAAATTTACTTTTTCTAAGAATATAAAAAGTTTTCCAATAAGAGCGTCAGAACTTCGAGACGTAATAACGGCAACACTATTTGAAATGTAAATGTCACTCGTGGACTGCAACGTTCAGTACATAGAGTTAATTCACCATGAAAAGATACACAATTGAGCAACGCGTGACAATTGGAAGATGGAAGGCGACCCTTAAATCCTTACCTTATTCCTTAAAGTGGTTAAGGAATAAATAATCTTTTCCGATGAAGCCAATTTCTAGCTTAATGGATTTGTGCACAAACATAACTGAAAGTGTTGCGAAGATTAAAATCCTTAAGTGATTCAGGTGTTACATCATTCATTCTTAGAAAGTCCCTGTTTGGTGTGGTTTTTGGGATAAAGGAATGATAGGACATAATTTTTTTAGAAGACGATAATGGAAATCGTTTTACTGTTAAAGGTAAATGCTATAGAAATGTGCTAATAAACTGACAAATGTTTTCTTTCAAAAAGATGGCGCGACTTGTCACATATCTTGCCGGGCAATCTATTTATTCCAAGAAGAGTTTCCTGGACACGTTATTTTGCGTAATAGTATTGCCAACTGGCCACCAAGATCGTGCTATCTCACGCCATGGAAACCTCCAACATTTCTTGATCTTGATTGAAAATAAACCGTGCGCTATGTATGAAAGAGTAATCAAAAGTCTGAGAATACATTCCATTTTCAAAACATTATTTGTTCTTCAAAATAAAATATAAAATACCGGATTATAACTTGTAGTTATCATTGTGCCTCATTTTAAAGTTCTGACACTTTTATTGAAACATTCCTTATTTCGTGTTATATTCGATTTAAAATCGTACAATAAGTTCAAAAAACACGAGAATCAAAGCAATATATTTACCTGAAGGGCACTTTGATTTGACGTTTACAAACAAAATTGTCGTATATACAATGAAGACAGTTCAAAATAGACAAATATATCATCCAAAAGCCAACGTTGGGTGTGGCTTTTAACTCGAATGAATAAAATTAATATTTTAGATAATCCAAGTTGATAGTTCATGTTACTTCTGTTATTATATACCCTTAGATTATCGTTTTACCGATAATTTTCAGTGCTTCAATATTACCTGGCGAATGAACATTAAAAAAATTAAAATTACCAAGAAAAGACATTGCAAATAATGAGTACTTATACGTTTTAATACAATTTGAATTTTTAAAATAAGACATTGAATTATTTTCTACAGCTATACTAAAGAAAACTATGAAAAATATATATCACTATATTAATTCTGAAATGTTGTGTATTATGCTTTGAAAAAAATTCCACTTAACACTTGATCCAAATAAAAAGAGTAATAAGTAGGTAATGTAAGGACAATCTAAGAAGAAATGGTGAAGAACCACTGGCACATCAAAGATTAGCAAGTGGCTGTTGGAAGTATATCCGGTTAGAGGTAAAGGTTGAAATTAGGTCAATGCTCAGTAACGGGTTGTAGCTTCAGAGGAAGAAGAAGATGAAGAAGAATTAGATGATCTATATCTTCTTGTGGCCAGTTATCTCAGGCTCAGTTGTACCCATCAGAACAGGTTGTACACATGCTTTAAGTTCATTTAAAGTTGCTGGAGGCCTCGCCGGTTACTCAAGGGTTCGACCAATGCTATCCCACATCCCATGTTTTCTTGGCGATAAATCTAACGATCTCATCTACCAGTCAAGTGTCACTATCGCTGATTTTACTAAAAACTGCACTGTTTGACAAGCTGTATGCGATCTGGCTTATCTTACTAAAAGGTATTTGGACATGCTTGAAGGTATAGTCTAACAACGGACAATATTTCGATTTCATAGCCGGCTGCATTTAAACTTCCTCTGATCCTTCCTCTGGTTAGTATTGGTAACCTACTTCTCACACATATAAACCATCAATACAATAATTCATGGAGTAATAGTTCTAATGCAAAAGCTAAACTTAGCCCCTCACCCCGAATACCCCATCCTTCTACGTCAATCATGACCTAATATAAATATAATATTTTCCACTATCGCTATATTCCACTGAAACATGGACGACCATTAAAAAACAAAACCTCAAGTGCATTGATGATTGAAGAAATTAAGAACCCACAAGGTTATCTCAAATTATTCATGAACAAGTACTAATTCTTCAACCACATTGTACGTAAGAACGCAATAACCTAGAAAGACTGGTGGTGCAGGGAGGGATCGAGGATTCTAAATTACGCAGCAGATCTCCAAAAAGATGGACAGATCACATTAAAGACCTAACTAGTACATCTCTCCAACATGCAACCAAAGAAGCCAGAAATAGAGAACACAGAAATGAGTTTCCATATATCACGACTGTTCTCTAAACAAGAATACGAAGAAGAAGAAGAAGAAGAAGAAGAAACACGGTATAAACTCAGCACTAAAGTAAATAGAGTTTCAGTTCAATTCTCAGACGCGTTTTATGATACTCTGCAAGAGAATGCGCCCAAGAACACAACTAAATGGCTGTAACTGCACCAAAAGCATCCAGCACTTGACAGATATTTTTAATTCGATTTCGTACACCAAAAAGTCTAAGATGCTGAACCGCATTTCCTTCCGATATTTCCAGAATGACCAAAATACCGTACTCGTAAGAGAACAAGTAGCAATTGTCAATCAAATCGTTATTTCACGAAAGCTTAATTCCACTTTTTTATACCAGTTGCTCGTCCTTTTTCAAATTCAGATAATTGGAATATCAAAATCCTCAAGAGATTAAGGAGTTACCCCATCATTTTCAGAAAGTCACTGTTTAGTGTGGTTTTTGGGTAAAAAGAATGATGACATGACATTATTTTTTTGGAAGACGTTAATGGAAATCGTTTTACTGTCAAAGGTAAATGCTATAGAAATATGCTAATAGAATATATTTGGCTTGAGCTGATAAATGTGGATGTAAACAATGGTTTATTTCAACAAGATGGTGCGACAAGTCACATATCACGCTAGACAATCGATTTATTGTAAGAATAGTTTCCTGGACGTGTTATTTTGCGAAATGGTAATGTCAACTGACCACCAAAATCATCTCGCGACCTGGGAAAATTTTTATAAGGTTGTGCTAAATATCAGATTAGAAAAATATAAAAATTACTGGAATGTTAGCACTTTTAACAGAACCACACTAATACTCAATTTTCTATTGGAACCTTCGGTGTAAAATACTAAAGTTGATTAGATTAAAGATTTATCACTAAACAATAAATCATTAAACTCGAAGAGATTTGCCACTAAACACCAAATCACTTATTAGAACTTCTCGACGCACGTTTCACTAACCATGTTAGCATCACCAGGAGATGATTTAATCTAATTCTAAAACTAAACTATGTTCTATTTATATGGAAACCCTACCTAATGAAGCGTGTAAAAATCATGAGCCGTGAAGTTTACTAGGCGTTACATTAATAATTGAAAAAGTTGACTGAACGAAATAGATCCTTCATCTCGGTTCATGATTTTCTTACATTTTTCTATTTGAATGCTTTCATATGTATTAAAAGCCCTATTGTTATTAACACTTTTAACTAATCTTAAATTACTAATATCTATATTGTGGTCATGTTCGATTACATCTTGGACAACAACTTCAACCACATATCTTAATCATATGGCATTTTTGTCATTTTCTATTCGAAAAATAAAAACTTAGATGATTTTATCAAGAACTTAAATAGTAAATCCCAAAATATAATATTCACGCCTGAACTCGAAAACAACTATAGTTTACCAATTCTGGATGTTTTAGTCAATAGAAACAATAAAAATAGGTTAGATTTTTATATTTTTAGAAAAAACACCACCACTTCGAAATACATTCCTAATGATTCAAATCAAAGCTTCCAAAATAAGATAGCTAGTTTAAATTGTATGGTAAATAGATTAATTAATTTTCCTTTAAATAAAGATTTTTATAACAAAGAATTAAAATTTATTAGGGAGGTATCTGAAGTGAACGGTTATAATAAGAACATTGTAGATAAATTAATTAGAAAACATAAGTTCAGAAAATTATTGAAAGAATCTTCGACTTTTCAAAAGGATCTGAACTCAAATAAATTCATGGTAATATAATTTGATGCTCAATTAACAAGAGGGCTAGACAAAATTTTGAAAAAAGTGGACATTAAGATTGTGTACAAACCATATAATACAATAAGAAAAGTCCTGGGTAATCCAAAGGATAAACTAGATCAACAAGAATGCGATCCAAACTCTATTGGGCAAACAAAAAGATCCATTTTAACAAGATATAAAGAACATATTGCCTACATTAGATATAGGAGAAAAGAAAAATTTTGTGTCGCACAACATGCAATCGAGCATGACTACAATATAGATATTAGTAAACTAGTTAAAAGTGTTAATAACAATACGGCTTTGGATGCATATGAAAGCATTCAAATAGAAAAATGTAAAAAAAATTATGAACCGAGATAAAGGACCTATTCCGTTCAGTCAACTTTTTCAATTATTAATGTTACGCTTAGTAAACTTCATGGTTTATGATTTTTACACGCTTCATTAGGTAAGGTTTTCATATAAATAGAACATAGTTTAGTTTTAAAATTAGATTAAATCATCTCCTGCTGATACTTACATGGAAAACGAAACGTGCGTCGAGAAGTTTAAAAAAGTGATTTGGTGTTTAGTGGCAAATCTCTTCGAGTTTAATGTTTCAGACCAAAGGTTCCAATAGAAGAATTGAATAAATCACTGGTTCTTCATTACTCCAGGCATGTTTCGTAATCATAAGCTAATCTTAAGCAAATGAAAATAAATTGAATTTGAAAATCAGTTGAATATTAATTAAGTTAAATTGAAAATGAATGTATTGAATTGAGTTGAAAAATGATTCATTCACTCATCTCCTGTTGATGCTGACATGGTTAGTGAAACGCGCATCGACGAGCTAAATAAATAGATTTAATATTTAGTGGTAAATCTCTTCGAGTTTAGTCACAAGAATACTCTTTAGAATTATCAACGATGCCTCAAAACATGTCAAAAACAATTTTTTTTGCTGGTTACGTTCTCACATTTGTTTTTTATTCTAAATGTATACATTGAATGTTGCATTTTTTTGTTCACTAAAATATTAATTAAACGTAAAAGAAAGCGGTTCACATTGAAAGAAATAAGCTGGAAACAAAAGAAACCGGTTCGTTATTTCGCCATATCGAAAGGATTTTTTATGAATTTTTTAATAAACATAGTTCACGAGCAACAAGAAGAAAAAACTTACGACAGGTGTCCAATCTCCCACACTTTAATAACGGAGAAGGAAAGTCTGAAAGTATCGTAGAAAAAGAATATAATTGAAAAGAAAATTCGTTTTAATTTCAACTTGACGTTGTTTTTCTCGGAAAATTTTATCCTTTTGTTTTTCCGATGTGTAATTACGAAAAATATAGCTCGATAAATGGAGAAAAACCGGAATGTACGGACTATTTTCATTTTGTCTTGGGGAAAACTTGATAAAGGAACGGTTGGTAAATTATATTAATTTTCTTTCGGTAGTTTGATTTAAATGGGAACGCTTTAAAC
This sequence comes from Cosmopolites sordidus, assembly GCA_031761425.1. Taxonomy (NCBI): domain Eukaryota; kingdom Metazoa; phylum Arthropoda; class Insecta; order Coleoptera; family Curculionidae; genus Cosmopolites; species Cosmopolites sordidus. The sequence continues at coordinate 1,133,216 of JARFXV010000127.1, forward strand.
TACAATATAAAAATTATCATACATGGAATAAGTAGTTCACTGAAATTTGACATGTGTACCCCTTTTGTATCTCATCGATATGTATTTATTCATAGCAAGGCTTATATATGATTTTCATGCTTCAAAGTTTTATTTATAGTCCTTATGTACGTATTAACAAAAAATTAGTATTACATCTAAAATCAAAATGGCGTACTATACGAGGATAGAGTGGAAAGTCAAACAATTTTCCGATTGATGGCCGTAGAGCGCAAAGGTAACTATATTTCTCCAAAGTAGCTTCCTTTCTAGTAATGCTCCATGACTTTAAGCCGGTATGACATTTACTTTTATTTTGACAGTCAGCAGAAGAAAGTCAGAAGAAAAGTTGAAAAAGTATTATGAGGACTGTGCTTCGTTACATTCCATGGTACCATAAGTGGTCTGATAATATGATTAGTGCTCCATTGAAGGCTCTACTGAAGTAATGGTCAAAAAAATCCATGATATCGTGTTGACCAGCCGATGGCAGAGTAAAGGTTAGAGAGAATGTTGAGATGCTAAATATCTGGGACTAGCATGTACTAATCATTTTATTTAAACATTTGAACATGATATATTTATGCGAACCAAAAATGGAATGGAATAACCACTTCATAGCTGTGTTGTGACATCTATAAGGGTAATCCAAAGGAGTTTCTGCGGCGATTTGTAAAAATTTGATTAAACGCATTCATCACAACATACCAAAAACGATGAAATGGTCAAAACAATGGGTTTTACACATTTACATCGACAAACATGCCCCGAAGAAGGCGAAAAAATTGTTAAAAGAGGCGTATGATGAAATAAAGGTGAAAGCCAAAAGAGTCGGTCTAGAAATAAATATAGACAAAACAAAAGCGTTGGAAACAAGAACCAATCCAAGAAGGGTACAAAACTGGATAATCTGTGATGACAATGTTGAAGATGTAAAGAAATTTACATATCTGGGAAGCAAACTTGAAAACAACGTCACAGTAGATATTAGAAATCGTATTATGAAGGGTTATCAAAATTACTTTTTTCCGGCATTCTGTTCTAAGATGTAAACTTATTCAAAGGAACACGATAGTTAGGATCTATAAAACACTCATTCGGCCTGTAGTCATTTATGATTGCGCGGAGTTGGTAAAATGCGCCCTCATTTGGCTAAGAAAAAAGTGCTGAAAGTGGTAAATTTGCACATCCACCCTTTTCTCCGACCCTCTAGGACCTCTTTCTCTTTCTAAACATGAAGAAATGCTGGTTGGAAAGAAATTTACATGAAAGAAAGATAGTATTGCCAAAACGGAGGACTATTTTGCAGTGTTCGGCAATTCGTACTTTCTTCCAAAGCACAAAAAAGTTGGACAATAGTTGGACGAAGTGTATTGAGCTAAAAGTAGACCCATATCACATTTACGAGGGTTGCTATTTAGGTATCCGAAATAATTAATAAAAACAAATATTTATCATTGAAAATGTTTTACTGTTTTTCAAAATATTCCCCGCGATTATCGATACACTTTTGCATATATTTAAACCAATTCATATTCATCATAGCACTTTTTTCATTCCGATTGAGGAATCTCCAAAACATGCATTTTGAACGCTTTAACCGCTTCTTCTGGGGTCGAAAATAGTTTGCTTTGATCCAAGATTCTTGGATCTATTGATTGATAGACAGATTCTTGGATTTTGACGCACCACGATTATATTTTTTGGGCATTTCTTTGCACCAATCGATAGGAGCCTTTTTTGAGGAACTGAATTATGCGGAATCCAACGCCCACAAATATTTTTAAAGGCTAAATCTTCATGTAAAATCTAGTTTATGCTTGTCATACTAACGCCCAGGGATGCCTCAATCTCACGGTATGTCACATGACAATCTTACTTTATCAGTTCACTCAGAGTATCGATGTTTTCTGGCACAACAGAATCCTAACGAAAAGCACTCTAATGCATTCCACCGCACTCTAATGCATTCTTTAATTTTTGCCTCAAAAAGATACCAAAACCCGCTACTGGTACTATTCGTCTTGTCTTATCTACTTGTTGATACTATTTTTCTGAAGATTTTAAACAAAAATTGTATCATTTTGATTCTGAAAGGAAAGTGTGAAATAGCGATAGAAATATGAATCGCTACAAAATACGTGTGCAAATTTTAGCAATGTTACCAATATACTGAAGCTGTAATATCCCCAATACTCTTGACATGAATAAAAGGAAAGGGTGAAATAGTGATATAAATATGAATCACTACAAAATACTTGTGCAAATTTTAGCAATGTTACAAAAGCACTGAAGCTGTAATAACCCCAGAAAACTACTCTTGACATGAATAAAATAAGTAATGGAGCAAATATGGAATCAATTTGATGTGCAAGCAACCAACAGGACAATAAGCATGCATGAATGCCTTGCAGTTAAAAAATTACTGTTGGCCGAATGAATAATAAGGAATAGAATTTGCAAAAGCATAAATTCACTGAACTACAAATCAATAAAATTCAGTAGTTTTTAGCGACGAAAGCTACTTAGAGTTAAAACTGAGTTAATCAATCAGTGCAAAGATAACTTTGATGACAAGCAGTATGTCCATCAGCAGTATGTCCAAATTACCATCGGGAAGCACGGCGGGGATAATAAGGAATAATGATATTGGGAATATATTTCTGAAGCTGAACTACTCATCCAAATATAATGTAAAATGGATCGTTTTAATATTAAAACTTCGATACGAGAACTACGATGCAATATACTAACAAATAAATGCATATTCAAAGCCTTTATTTAATCTTGCAATCCAGGTGACTAGTGATTTATTTAAACTTAGAAACTTTGTGTTTTATATGTTGAATTATTTTAAGGTGGTATTATTTCACCAAAATCAGCAAAAATATAACTAAAATTTTCCCTAGGTGTCACCGAGATTTATTCGCCGTGATTTTTATTAGTTAAGCACTCTGTATTAGTTAGACGCTCTCTTAAACATACTTAATTATTTAATACAAATAATAATCGTTATTTGCATTTCATCAACAATATTTTCCATAAAAAATGTACGACATGCGCTTCTCTTCTTCTTTTTTTCTTCCATGGCATCTATTCCGATAGAGTTATTTTAACAGAATACTAGGAATTTTAGGTTCAAAATGATGTAGAACTGGTTAAATGTTATGTTTATTTTCCTTATTAGTACTAAACTGTATATATAATTCAACGAAAAAGATTATTTATATAACCTAAAAAAATCCAATAAACGTATGTGGTAGTTTAAAAAATTAGTGATTTTATGTTAATCATTACCAACTTGTCACGTGGACATCGGAATTAAATGAAGGCTCTATATAATGAATACTCAAAGCAGAATGACTATCACAGGAACACGTCTCAAATTATCAAATTTTTCAAACTTTTCAGATTTTTTAAAAAATATTTACATTTAAATTTAAATAACAATTAAATGTTAATTAATAACAAAAAATCTAAATTATTTGTTTGTTTAAACTCTCTGTTGTTATTAATTATTCACCACATGACCAAAAGAAACATTTTCACTTTTCAAGACATATTCTTTAAATTAAAGATCTCGAAGGAAAAGCAAATGTATACTTAATGATCGTAACCGTGCGAAAAGTCCAAAATCGCATTAATTTTGCGAGATAAATCCGTTAGAATTAAAAAAAAAATCGAGGTAATATTTTCGCTATTTTCCCTGACGATAATTAAAAGCTTATTTCTTTCTGTTGCAGCGGAAAATATGACTCGTTAATAAAAAATGCGCGAGCAAATCTGTTAGAGAATACAGGTAATTAT